>JAWPHD010008703.1:0-112084 GCA_037043455.1 Cyrtodaria siliqua | reverse complement strand
CTGTGATATTAAAAGGTTCCATACACTAGCTGCCAGCAATTTTTTGGATGGTCATCAAAAATAATGGGCTGTGTGTGTGGTGGCTTGGTGGAGGTGGGAGGGGGGAATAAAATTAGTTTGTATACTGTCACATTCATCATTTTTATGATTGAAGTAACACAAATATGTAATAGACACAAAGAAGAACCGTTGATTTTTTTTATATGAATAATTACAATGTATTAACTAATACAATTAAATCATTCTCCTTTTCTTTTCACTAAGTATAATGGTCCCAAATTATGCGACGATCCATCGCCTTTTAACTTGAACAGGGGTTCTCAATAGACTTTAAAAGTGAAGAGTCATATGACCCTTGACTCAAAAATCCCAAGGGTCAAAATTGAAAGTCAAATATAAAATCAAACAAATCGAAGCGCCGTTTTTTAAACATCCTTTAATAACTTTAAACTTAAAAAACTACTTTTCCATTTCACATAATATGTGTCATTATGTCAAAGATTCAAAGTTATGTGAGCTGTTTAATAAATTTGGGGTCACATTTGTTAATATTATAAGTTTGGGGTTATTATATATTATAAGTTATTGGTGTTGTTAATAAGACAAAGCTCTCTTTATTTTCTGCTTCTTCGGGTCAGACAGTGCAACCTCAGACAGGTGTCATCCCAACAGGGCCGTTCGTAGACTGCGATAACATAAACGAAAAATATACTTCTTTGCGCCATTTGTGTATACATAAATTAATAAAGTCCGTTACTCGATAGCACAAAAATAGTACGTAAACAGTTAAAACACAAACTATCACAATGCGTAATGTCCGGTAAGTTTTGACTGAACGATAACACCAGGTTAATAAATCGCTCTGTTTTCATATACCAATTCGTTGATTTATAAAATTAACACAAACAAAACAACAAATACAAATAAAGTCAATTTATTTTTCTCCGACATGCTTGACCGCTAGCATTTTGTTTTATCCAGTGCGGTCTAATTAACTCGTAATCAATCAGAAGCCGGTAGCAATCAATTAAACAGTTAATCCAATACAAGTCAGAATAGTACTCCACCCCGCAAAAAGGCATCATAAACTTCAAAAGGATCAATCGTTAAATTATTAACACAATAGCAGCGATTAGATTACACAGTGACACCATTTACAGACAGGTTATTTCCGCCTCAGTGCCACAGGCTGCGATAGCAGCGATTTTGATTGGTTGAGAGGCGATCAAGGTCGTTAGGCAAGGTGTCAATCACTGTTATGCAGCGCATGCTCATTGTTTGGACTATCGAAAATAGGTACATGTGTATTGGATTGATGCTTGGAAGCAAATACATGCGCGTCATAAGAACGCACAGGTTCATAAGAACCCACAGGTGGTAAATTAGCTGCGTCAGAATTGGTTCAAATTGAATTTCCATGCGTCTATTGAGAACCCTAATGAATAATCGTAAAGCGCCAATTATTAGAGCAATTAAGTGTTCTTAAATATGGGGCAAGTGACATTATGGGCAGGGCAAGTGGATTTTCAAAATATTTCCAGAACCCTGCAAATATAATAATGTTCAGATTTTTTAAAAAAAAAATAGGGGAATTTTCTCAGCCACGGATGTGAAAAAAGCAGTCTGTTTTGCTAGAGTTCGAAATATATCCCATGTTTATGATGGAAAAAAGCCGTGTCAATTCAAGTGTTTATTTAAACTATACATTGTGATACACCTTTAGAGATATATGATTACTTTTTGCAAAATTTAATCTTATTTTATTCTCTTGTACATTTTACATTTTAAAACTTTTACAAGAGAATGAAATAGGAGATAATTTTGCCACCTACCCTAAATTTTGAAATAAAAGTGAATTTTATTATTTATTCCGCCTGTTTGATCTGCTACAACTTTTTTTTTTTTAAAAAAAGCTGTGTCTCAGCTTCTTTAAGAGTTATAAATGTGAATTTATTTTTCAAAACTGAGCAGTAAATTGGTTTTCAAATCTCTATTAATGATCTTAGAATTGATGTTAAATCTTGTTGTTTCACAACAAATCATGATTTTAATTATAATTACATTTTCAGTCAATAATTTTTTCAGTTAATAAATTTATTTTTATTTCCGACGCAGAGTTTTCCCAATTTTATTTTTATTTTTATTTCCTCCAACTGCTTAATTTTAAAAAAAATCCTGTAATCTAAAAATAAAAACCTGTCCTAATCGGTTAATCAGAAAAAGGCTTAACTGACCGATGCTCGATCAAATCGATTAATCGGAACAGCACTACTTTTAGCAGCACTGAGTACTCAGTAGTGCTACTCAGTAGCACTACTTTTAGCACTACTCAGTGACTCAGTCTCTGTTCTGTCAGACTTGTCGTCACCTGCTGATAGTTTTCTACTGATACTGCATGCAATCATTTATGATTACCATGACATCCTTATTTCCGAGGAGGGCTATACAGGCTTAAGTTTTTTTTATCACAGGTTAACACGGAAGTTCAGTGAAATCTTTCAAAGCACAGTATATGGAGGGTTTATTTACCTTTGCTCTGATGCATAATTGAATGTTGTTTAATGGCTCATCAACAATAGAGCTGCCCCAGAGAGAGGGGAAGGATACATAGGAATCCGGGAACCGTGCCCTACTCTTATTATCGAATAGATTCCTATAGTTCTTTAACGTGCTCGGAGGATACACGAGACCGCCCGGTTTACATCCCCATCTGGCGGACGAGGCTAAGGAAAAGTGTCATGCCCAAGAAAATACCGAAGAAACTGTGGCACCACGGAGGATTGATCAAGCTTTTCAGTAGATGATTTTTTTTACCATATATGGTAAAAGGCGCGATGACGTCATCGTTCCAAGATGGCCATTTATGTTCTTTGCAAATTTTCAGTGGGTCATATCTCCTTTATTTTTCATGGCATTTTGATACTTTTTTGTCAAGTTTTTCAGAGCCCTTTTAAATAAATCGTGTTTGAAAATAGTGCATCAACCTCTATTAATAATAATAAAAAAAGTTTATTTTTCAGAGTTAGCAATGGACAGTAATGGCAAAGATTAATCCTTTTATACAAATATACATGTACAATAATGTATTCTTGAATAAAAACAAAAATACATGCACATTTTGTGTAGCATCTTTTATTTAATGCTTGCCGGATATATATTTTTGTTAAAGCAACGAAGTGCATATGTACAGTGCTTTGGGTTGTATAGAATCATTGGTAGTAAAGAATCATTTCCTGTTTAAATTCAATTTTCTCAGCTCATATATTTTAGATTGTTTTAAAACTTTCCAGGCTTGAAGATATATCATATAAGCATACATTTATTCAACGGTGAAATTATTTGGGACATTTTTCCTTGCAAAATATATCACTACGTGCAACACCTCTCAGAAAAAATGATTCTATACTACCTGAATGAAGTGTGTTTTTGAAACGAAAAATTCATACTGTCACAATAAACTCAGAAATAAATATTTGCTGTATTAACAAATGTTAGGGACAAAAGTCAAAATGCAATCATCAATTAAGGTAACTTGTTGCAGTTTGGCACTTTTAATGATAAAATGAAATTATGTAAATATTGGTGCAAAAACGCCTATTAAAAAATCACAGTTTCAGGACAATAATTTTAGAAATTTTGCTATCATACAACTAAAAGGGTAAATCTAAATCAGAAATTAAATAAACATTTTCCTTTCATTTTAAAATTAGACGTTTAACCCAAGTGATTCTATAACCCCCAAAGCACTGTATATGGTTTCTTTTGGCTATTCAAAATAAGAACAAACCATAGGATCATAACTAATTAACATAATTGTTGTTTTCTAATCTCAAAACTCAATTTGTGTTAATGATATAATGACTATTCGGCCTTTGTTCAATGTCACTGTTTTAATAAGTTTTGTTTGATCTAAGTTTTTTTAATTCCAGCATGTTTTAATATGCCGTCAGAACTATTGTCTGTATTGTTACGTTTGGCTTCACATTTGTTCTGATTGTGGAATGTTAATAACTGGAAAACTCCAAAATGTTGACATCGTTTATATAGAAGTATGTTCAAGCCTGAATAATGTACATGCATGGAGAGTCTATTACATCGACGTGTAATTGATTTTGCATTTTCATTGTAAAGATACGACAAGCTTGACGTTTATAAAGTTACACATTTTCATTGTAAAGATACGACAAGCTTGACGTCAGTAGTAGACTTCAATGCCGAGTTCCATAACACTCAGATTAATGGGAATTGATGGTTACCGATCTCCCTCAGTAGTAGGCTTCAATTCCGAGTTCCTGAAACATAAAACGGATACTAAGTGTATATATATTCTAAATGTGATTTAATCTACAAATTATACTTAACACAGATCTTTAGATAATGTATATAATTCACATGAACATGCAAAAATATTTTCTGGATTATAATTTATTATTAAAACTACAGTAGATATTTAAAGGTAACCTGGGAAAAAACGCTGTGATGCGCGTGTTTCCACCTTATTACTCGTCGCAATGACCCAATTCACTGACCGTGAGTAGTACGTCCACGGTGGTCGAACGAACAAAGTCGCTTAGAAGGACAGACTTTCACGCTGTCATCGCGGGTCTGCTAACCAGTTTTCAGTCTTAAAAATAATTGCTTATAAATGCTTCCTTCTCTAGCTTGACACGGATCAGTATAAGAAGAAACTGGAGGAGGTGAAGATACTTCAGAAGAAAGTTCTCGGTGGCATCGCACATCAACGATACAGAATTAAAAAAATCACAGAGAGTTCCAAGTAAGTTTCATACTATATCAGTCATTACAACATACATTTTATTATAGCGTCTCCACGGCCAAATGGTTAACAACGTTGCGTTGTAAACCTTCGCCTCTCATCGCTGCGGGTATGTATCCCCATTGGGAGCTCGACTTGAGAGGAAGTGTCTATTCTTTACGGATGCGGAGGTGTAGAGTACTGGTTCTACCCAGGAAAAAATGGGTGGTCTGCCTCCACCACAAAAAATCAACCGTCATAACCTTACATGTGTTGATAATTACGTAAAACACCATACAAACAAAACATTTTATTGTACTGGTATATGTTGTAATGTTCAGAGACTTAGTATTATTATTTTATATAATGCTCTGGATAACTACTTACCCATGGAATTAAGCTGAAAATAAAAAAAATTAAAAAATAGATAAATCTAAATATTATTTATTATTGTCACATTATAAAGATTATAATTCCATACATTTATTGCTTTAATTGCAGAGGTATGGCAGCTCTTTCCCAGAATGACCAGACACACATGACAGAGATGCAGAGCAAGATGATGAAGAGAAAAACTTCATTTCGTGACATGGAGGACCATCTACCTCACAAAAACGGGTGAGAATGGCAATTTTGTTTGATAATTTTCAAACACTGGCAGCTGGAATTGCAGGAAACGTCATAGAAATAATTGTTATAACTGACATGCAACTTCCTGCAATATCAAAGATGGCCCCTCACACATAAACAGGGCTGTACAAATTATCTTTTAGTCACTAGTCCAGGGACTAGTTCCAAAACAATTGTCATTAGTCCCAAAAATGGACACAAGTCCAGAATTATTTGGATTCTCAAAATGTTAAAATTGCGTCTTATTTTAACAGATTTGGATACTAACTATAATTCATTATACACAGTAAATGAAACAATCCTTATTTACTCTTTAGACAATTAATGCATGGTTCAGTTGTATAGATTGTAGGCTGCCATTGGGTGAAACAGTAGCAATAGTAAGAATCTTATGCTACACAGAGGAGCATCCCGCAGTGTCTTCTGAGCTTCTTGTAGATACTGGGATGCGCACACTATGAGGTTCTTGTCTGAGCCAGACACAAACAGGGATACAAGGCTAGGGTTGGTTGTGGTAAGCTTGGGATAGTCCTTGCAGAATTTACAAAACATCTTATCATCCTCATGATACACTAACCATGAGAAGGTATCTAACCAGTGTTGTTTAAAAGTCCTGTCACGTTTGTTTACATCTTATTTTTTGACTTTTTGATTGTCTGTGAATCATATTCTACATTTTTCCTAATTTATTATTTTTACTTTCATTTTTACTTTCTATCTGAATATTTTCCTTATTTTTAACACTGAAAAAGTTCAACAAACTCATTTTTGAAATTTGAAATCAAAGTCGTTATGTATATCAGTTTGTTTTGTTTTTAATACATTTTTTTTTACTCCCTTCTTCGAACGTAATTAGTACACTGACTATGCTTAACCCACCGTTCATGCCTGGTACAATTACGCCCAATAATACACTGAGAATCAACAAAAAATCACACCTACCGTTTCATATCAAACATGCTTCCATTATCAAACGTACTTAGTTCTTTACTCATCAAAAGATTGCTGACAAATCGGCCTGATTGCTAATTAATCAACTTGTTAGTGTTTTTGTTTGACTGTATCGCCATTTTCAGTCACCACGTGACATGCTAGCGGGTTTGGATTAAAATAGATCGGGTAAATTGATTGGATAATGTCGATATGACTGTCATATAAAGTAGTTTGGAGGTGGGGACTTTTGGCATGCTTGATTGTTGATAAAATCGCCGTTGTGGATGCTAATTGCAATGCATAAGCGAGTGCAATTAAAGGATTATGTTGAGAAGTGTGGCTGACATTGTTAATTGGACAAATCTGGGACTGAAATCTTTCAAATAGTGACACGTCCGACTTTCTCTTTTTTAGCTCTACTGATCAGAGATCAGCAGAGCTTATGCCGTGGTGCGGCGTCCGTCTGTCCGTCTGTCTGTCCGTAAACTTTTTTTGTAGCGACTTCTCCTCTGAAACTACTAAATGGATTTTCATGAAACTTTACAGAAATGTTGCCCATGAAGTCTAGTTGATCCTAGCAAAAATTGATGTTGATGTGAAATCCAAGATGGCCGCCAGATCTAAAAATAGGTTTTTAAAAAACAAGTTTGTAGCGACTTCTTCATGAAAACTATAGGTGAAATTGATATGGGACTTTTTCTAAAATGATCAGCATGCCATGATGTTGGTCCTTGTCGAAAATCTTTTTGATTCAACGTTAAACATGGCTGCCAGCGGCCATCTTTGTTTACATAGAGTTATATAATAAAAACTTGTAGCAACTACTCCTCTGAAACTACTTGACGGATTTTCATGAAACTTCACAGGAATGTTGCTCTTGATAACTTATTGATCCTAGCAAAATTTCAGGTCGGCCGGAAATTCAAGATGGCCGCCACGGCTAAAAATAATTTTTCAAAAAACAAGTCTGTAGCGACTTCTTCCTGAAATCAAAATCAATCAGTAGAGCTTCAAGGTCATTGACCTCTTGTTTTAAAATTGGACTAATCCGGGATTGAACTCTTTGAAAAAGTGACATGCCCGACTATGGGTTTGGACTAGTCCCGGGCGTCGGGCTATCGGATTTGTACAGCCCTGATAAAGCTAAAAAATAGACCAAACTAATGATTGTCCTCTATATTGCACCAGTATTCAACAATATCAAACATAATTATTTAAAAACTTGTAATCTTTGAATTTATTTGATATGAAATCAGTGGAAGCACATTTAAGATGATGTATAATTGCAGGTTGTACCTTCGTATCATACTTGGCCAGGTGAACGTCTCACTGCTGAATAAGGAAGACAAGTAAGTACAATAGAATAGAACATAATTTTATCTCCACTGGGTCATGCAAATATGACATAATTATAAATCAGTTATAATAATAAACAGTTAAAAATTAGCTAAAGAATATTAACATATCTATAAGGTTTCATTCTGATTTGCTTAACAGAATTAAACAAATATGTATACTCAGTTGCAAAAGTAAGTGTACACTTTGAAAATGTTACTCTACATGCTATCATCTTTAACATGCGACAGTCCCTTAATGATTCAACCTATTGAAAAACAAATGACAACATGATATTGGCAATGGAATGATAAAAACTTTGGTACCAAACATGGCATATTCATTTTGGAATTTTTCAATTTAATTCTAAAAAAACTTTATACAATTAAATCTAAACAAAACTCGGTGTACACTTTCTTTTACAACTGAGTATACATACAATGACAAAGAATAAACAAGGAACTATAATGAACCAGAAGGATTTTTCTACTCTTACTCCTAATATCCTAAAGCACAACACAAACAACAAAACATATTTTAGAGAATGATGATATTAAAATAATCATTATAATCAGTTTGCAGTATGCTGGTTATCCATGTTATGCAAGATCTTGTTATCCAGCCTTAAAACGTAATTTCACCCCGTAAAACCAACAACATATCGTCCCAGATCAAAAGTCTTAGCATGGTTATCACGATTCTAATGGTTTCTATTCAAATGCTACAAATATAAAATCAAATCATATGATGTCACATATTTTCAGACGGTAAATCGGGAGTTTTACGGTCGCAACTTTGCGACATTAGCCAATGGAGCAACATGTTATATAATAGTTGCATTAGAATGTTTTCATATATTTATAGATAATTGTATATGCAAGATTATGAGTGATTTTGGTCTATTTATAGATACTTGTACAAGCAGGGTTATGAGAGATATTGGTCTATTTATAGATACTTGTATATGCAAGATTATGAGAGATTTTGGTCTATTTTTAGATACCTGTACATTTAGGATTGTGAGAGATTTTGATTTATTTACAGATACTTGTACAAGTAGGGTTTTGAGAGATATTGGTATATATATATAGATACTTATACAAACAGGATTATGAGAGATTTTGGTATATTTTATAGATACTTGTACAAGCAGGATTATGAGAGATTATGGTTTATTTATAGATACTTGTACAAGCAGGATTATGAGAGATGTTGGTATATTTATAGATAGATACTTGTACAAGCAGGATTATGAGAGATTTTGGTATATTTATAGATAGATACTTGTACAAGCAGGATTATGAGAGATTTTGGTCTATTTATAGATACTCGTACAGGCAGGATTATGAGAGATTTTGGTTTATTTATAGATACTTGTACAAGTAGGATTTTGAGAGATATTGGTATATATATAGATACTTAACACCACAGTTTAATGTACATTTCTCAATCATCAAACCCATGACAAGCCCTTAGCCTGAATCCTTGAGCAAAAATAAATCACATCGCCATTGTGTCATACATGTCTTAGAAGACAATAAAATTACCCATGTTTCCATACCAAATAAAGTATCAAGAAGCATTTTCTGTACAACTTTAGTCCCATTTCTTTAAGATTACCCCACCCCTCAAAACATGCTAAAAAAGCAATTTTAGTAATATTTCAAATGTCAATAAAAAAAAGGAAAAGAATTTTCATATGCATATCAGGGTCATGTCTGCACTCATAATGCTCTTGCGTACATACATACTCCGGCGTTTAAAAAAGTTATTCCACGCTGATCACTCCATGAGTCAAAATCAGCCATTTTACCTACTTTCTGGAAGTTTTTGATAGGTTCACATTTTTCAATTTATAGCCTCCAAAAACCCCAAAGAATGCATATTCCAATACACCAAAATAAACTTAGAAGTACTCAAAACTGAAAAAAACCATCAAACATGTGCTTCATAATTGTTATAAATACCATCCATGGACCTAAAAGATGCTTAGTTGATTTCTTTCTGATTTACACCAAGGACATTCATGCGATACTGAGGAGTGTCCCCTTAAGGGAAAGTTGTCCGTTAAAAAAAATTGAAACGCCCCTTTTTCCATTTCAAATTTATTTCGAACGTCTTGACATACAAATTATTGCGATTGTCCAAATATTGGCCTAACAGCACCTTTTTAAGATAACGCTGAAATAGCCTGTTGAACAGCTTTTTTGCAAACGTTTTTCTTTCGGTCTGGTTTTTTTCCAGAGCATGAAAAAGATCTGAAATGTGCAATCAGAAGTCATTTTCACTCTAAAAAGTTGCCTCCTATAACCCGATTTATATCAAGCCGCTATATTATGCGATTTTTTTTTATTTTAACGCGACATGACATAATGACGTCATGTGACATGACATCAAGCCACATGCTATTCTATGTTTAACGTCATCTTACTATGGCATCAAAATACCATAGCAACCAGTACTTAAACGGGACATCACCATTAGCAAACTGTCAGTCCATGTATAATGAAACAGTGTTAAGGCAAACCCAAGAATTACACCAATGGTTAGTTTTTAAATGACAAAAAGCCTACCTCAAACTTAGAAAATCCCACTAAAATTTCATCTACCAACCGCAAGACACATGGGATCTTGAGATATCGCAAGTTAGATATCTCATGATAAGTTGTGATACATCTTGAGAAATTTTAAGATATATCTCCATATTTTGAGATATGAAGGACTCAAGACACAGTGCTCACACTGGCCATTTTGAATTAATAGCCAAACATTTTTTAGTTAAGAAAATAATATCCAACTTTAATGCGTAAGAAAATTAAATCAGTCGCAACAAGGACCTCCTTAGCTCATGTCAAATTGTTTCTATACTCTTCCCCACCCAACCTCTAGGCAACCTATTTGCTATATAACAAATAGACAACAACATGATTTACTTCTTTCATTTCAATAATTATTTTATATTTTATTAAAAATTAGGGAATGTCTATGTTACAGTGACGTATTTGAAAAGGTAAGCGTCTTCAACAATGGACTCAATGGGACACGTTTCTTACAATTAAATTGTAAAACCTCATATTTAGGGAGTAACTCCTGCTGCAAATTTTGTGTAGTTTGAGATAATTTCTTTCAACACATGAATCAATTCACGCACAATGTGTTATTACCTGTAAAACACTTACCAGCAGCAAAAAACGTGTTTGTTTATATATTTAAAATCTGTCGACCGCCATTTTGAAAGTCTGTTTTGGTCACGTGACCTTCTTTTGTGCAATTAAAAAAGTTTTTTGAATTACAAAATTGAGCTTCTTTTTATCAATAGAAATATTTGAACAATAATTCAATCACTAAAGTTTGACCTTTAATTTTAATTGAAGGAAAACAAAGATAAAATTGTCACATGACACGATCTTCTCAAACTGAAAGTAGAAATGCAATTAGCAAATTAACAACACTAATTGGCTAACGACTTCACCGGTAACCTGGGAAATGAGGGATTAGAGGATGTTTATTAGGGTCATCTGGATAATTATGGTCTGATCTACTGGTAGTCAGTTTTACAATCGGTAACATAGACAATATTATTTTTTTTATGTTTTTAAATAAAATAATCGCCATTTGTGGTCGCCATTTAGTAGAAATAATCGCAATTTTCATAAAATAATCGTAAATGGCGCCCATGTCAACAGGCAGCGTGAGCACTGAGACACATTGAGATATCTCAAGATAATTATCTCAAAACAACTTCAGAATATCTCAAGACAGTTATCTCAAGATAAATTGAGATAAACATTGAGATATCTTGAGATTAATTGAGATGTCTGAAGATAAAATATGAGATCTGAACATGGAGTATCTCAAGATAAATTAAACATATATTGAGATATCTCAAGATACGGTGCATCGCGGAGTATTACAATATACATATTTTACTGAGTTGTTCATCGTCTGGGTTTTGTAGCAATGCGGGTTTGCCTTATCGACAAATTCCTTTCTAACCGAAGTGATTCTCTTCGCAAACAAACCGAATGGTAACAAACTTTGAAAATATGTTGAAATACTGACAAAAAATCCTTCATTTGACTGTTTTAGTAAAAACATGTTGGACCCTTAAAGGGGGTACATCAGGATTTTTCTAGAAACAACTTAAATTATAAAATTGTTCCCATTGATGATAAAACACTTATATTAATCAAAATATGATGTTAGAATCATTTTGTTAATGTCTAATTTTTGAAAACACCATATAGACAGGACGGAATCGGACGTAAAATGCTGAAATTAACCCTGGTGCGTCACCTAGGATAGCATGTATTACTGCGCAGAATGAATTTCTTTGCAAATAAGGGATAATTTTTAGGCTTATTCATTATGTTTTGGCCATGTAGAATAGAAAATATTAATATTTGTCAATTTTAAGTCGGACACCTAGACCCCCATGAAAAGCCTGATGTACTCCCTTTGTACATTTCTCAATCATCAAACCCATGACAAGCCCTTAGCCTGAATCCTTGAGCAAAATAAATCACATCATCATTGTGTTGTACATTTCTTAGAAGACAATAAAATTACCCATGTTTCCATACCAAATAAAAGTATCAAAAAGCATTTTCTGTACAACTTTAGTCCCATTTCTTTAAGATTACCCCACCCCTCAAAACATGCTAAAAAGCAATTTTAGCAATATTTCAGATGTCAATAAATAAAAAATAAAAATTCCTACGCATATCAGGGTCATGTCTGCACTCTTAATGCTCTTGCATATTAGGATATGATAAATTTTACATACCTACTCCGGCATTTTAAAAAGTTATTCCATGCTGATCACTCCGTGAGTCAAAATCAGCCATTTTACCTACTTTTTGGAAGTTTTTGATAGGTTCACATTTTTCTATTTATAGCCTCCAAAAAACCCAATGAGTGAATATTCCAATACACCAAAATAAACTTACTCAAAACTGAAAAAATAATAAAACATGTGCTTTCATAATTATTATAAATACCATCCATGGACCTAAAAGATGCTTAGTTGATTTCTTTCTGATTTCCATGGACATTCATGCGAAACTGAGGAGTGCCCCCTATACAAACAGGATTATGGGAGATTTTGGTCTATTTATAGATACTTTTACAAGCAGGATTATGAGAGATTTTGGTTTATTTATAGATACTTGGACAAGTAGGATTATGAGAGATTTTGGTTTATTTATAAATAGATACTTGTACAAGCAGGATTATGAGAGATTTTGGTCTATTTATAGATACTTGTACAAGCAGGATTATGAGAGATTTTGGTTTATTTATAGATACTTGTACAAGCAAGATTATGAGAGATTTTGGTCTATTTATAGATACTTGTACAAGCAGGATTATGAGAGATTTTGGTTTATTTATAGATTCGTGTACAAGCAGGATTATGAGAGATTTTGGTATATTTATAGATACTTGTACAGGCAGGATTATGAGAGATTTTGGTCTATTTTTAGATACTTGTACAATAAGGATTATGAGAGATTTTGGTCTATTTATAGATACTTGTACAACTAGGATTATGAGAGATTTTGGTTTATTTATAGATACTTGTACAAGAAAGATTATGAGCGATTCAAGCTGACCCTGAGTTACATCATATTCATCATGTCTCTGTTCCTGGTCATGGCTAACTACTCCTGGCACTTCTCCTCGATTCAGGTAAGTTAAACATTTTATCTCAAAGATACTGTTTGACTTTCTGGCATTCTTTCTTGTGTAGGTGAGGGTAATATTTGCAAGTTCAGCCATTCTGTTTTAAATACACTGTTGGTGATTTCAACATTGTCATAAGGCAAGTCACTGTTGACAGTTTTGCCATTTTGTCATAGTCACTGTTGGTAAATTTGCATTTTGTCTTTAAAGGTTCATGTGAACTTTTTTTCTATCTGTCGAAATGGTACTTTAGGCATTGCAGGTTGAATACAGAAAGAAAATAAAGGTAAACACATTTAGATGCTGCCTTTTGTGTATAAATCATTCGTTAAAATGAGTGCACAATATATAATAAATAATTTGTTAAGAACAACTCTTTGAAATGATTTCATATTTCATAATTATTATACCCCTGCATTCACAAAGTGAAGTGGGGGCTATCTAGAAATCAACGTCCCCAACGTACCATCCCATCCCATTACACGTTTTTTGTTGCGCTGCATAACACATTTTTAATACTTGCATATCTCAAACACTTTTGAAATGGATTGTTCCCAAACTTCATATACTCATAACAGCTGGATGACCTTATGCCCCCTCTACATCACCCATCATTGATTGATTGCCTAATTTATTACAGAATTATGGCCCTTTGTTTCACTTAGAATTATCCACTCTAATATTGTATAATGACCTTTTTTAACACATTTTTTCTCAAACATTTTCGAATTCATGTACACCTAACAACTGATTACCTTATGTCCACAAATTTTTGATGTCTAATTTATTACAGCATCGTGGCCCTTTATTTGACTTAGAGTTTATCACTCATAATGAACTCATGTGGCTTTCACTTTAACAGTTTTCATGGATTGTTATTACACTTGACATACAGTTCACACGCGATGATATTATGTGTCTCTGCATTAATGGTTTTATGCCACCGAAGGGTGGGCATATAGTAGTCCATCAGCTCCGTTTGTTTGTCCGTACAATCATGTCCGGTTAATAACTCTGACATTCATGGACGGATTTTCAAATAACTTGGCACAAGTGCTCACCTCAACAAGACGACGTGGTCGCGCACAAAATCCAGGTCCGTGGCTCCAAGGTCAAGGTCACACTTGAAGTCAGACGGCACTTCGGGGGCATTTGTCACTTACAGTGACATTTCTTGTTTGATTCTGGTTTTTTTCTTCAGAACTTATGGACCTTTTTTTTAATTAGAATTTCCTTTCACATTAAGAAATTAACAGATATTTTAAACATTTATTATTCTTGATTTTGCCCTCATCGGTAGAGCAAAAAAGTGGGGGTATTCAATCACCTTCAGTGTTAGTTCTAGTTTAAATTAAAATGTATAAAAATATAATTTCTGGTGGAACATATCTTTTACTTTGCCCCTTTACATAGTCAATGTCAGCTTTGTGTCGAAATTATGAGTGGTTTGGTCAAGCAAGCAAACTATCCATCATGCGTCTGCAAGAGGACACTTTGGTAGGAAGTGAAGTACTGTATGTAATAATTTTTATGTATTTACAGGTGGATGGACGCGGTGCTACATTTTCCTGCTAGTCTGGTACTACTGTACATTAACCATTAGAGAACAGATACTCATTGTAAACGGCTCCAGGTGAGATTTGTTCTTAATTGGGTATCCTTGAACAGCTCCCCCCCCCCCCCCCCCCCCCCCCCCCCACACTCCACCCCACACATACTATTTTAGGTTAATTACACACAATTTCTGCCTCTTTAAAGGGACCTCTTTCACCATTCCCCATTCCCCTACCCATGACCCCACCCCAAAAAACATTTACAGCAACCTGTAACTGGCTAGTGTATGCTAAATTTTATTTAAATTTGCCTTAAAACCCTTTATAAGGGGTTAAATTAATCAATTTGTTTTTCATTTTGGTTGTTTTGATGAAAAAAAATGTATGAGCAGTTTATGTACATCAAACTTTGCTTTGTTATTTTCTTTTTTATCAAAATATGTGATGAAATAATGTATATCTTATTTGATTTCTCACAGAATTAAAGGCTGGTGGCTGTTCCATCATTTCATATCTACTGCCTGTGCCGCCATCACTCTCATCTGGTAAGTCATTGTTAGGGGTAATGTTGTAAGAATTCTGTTTTCTTTATAGTACCCCAGCTGTAGCTCAGTGTCAGAGCGACCTCATCACATGCGTGATGTTGTGAGGTCAATCTAGGCCAGGTTACATCAAAACGTTAGACTGCATAAATATGGTACTTGTAGCTCCATTGCTTGACGTTGAGCATATAAAGAGAAATGCCATGACTGGTCGGCCCTGTGTTTGTATAGTGTGACTGGGTGGGGTATCATCTCACGTGTCTATGGTGTGGTATTCCACTGTGGCAACACTAAATGTTGGGCAATGAGCTCACTGCTACAAGTAGACAATTATACCCAGCTTTCACAACCCATCATTAGGCTGCTAATATAAAATCTGAAGTATTTTAAAAATGATTTCTGTTCAGAAAGTGTTAACAATATGTAATGTTTTGTTGATATACTCCACTTTTAGAATGCTTAACCTTTGAACATATGTTTGCTTGATTATGTTGGATTGACTTTAACATGCAATTGTTACTAGGGGCTATTCCATTAAAACATACATGGGACCCCAGGAAGGCACTTTTGAAAACTGCCACCACCCAAAGATGCTAAATTGAGTTTAAAGACAGTCCTCACGGAAAACATTTTTGACAGGCCGGCCCTGAATTAATATTGACATGCCCTGAATAAATTACGTAGTAGATATGGCAAAAAGGGACAAGCTGAAACAGATTTTGACAGGCCTCTGGCTTGGGGCTATCCTATTTCGTTATTGGAAAATTGGGTTCACCCACATTGCTTTCCTGGGATCCCAGTTAAGTTTTAATGGAATAGCCCTAATTAAAATTGCCTTTTTGAGAAAGCCAATTAATCCAAACTAGCGGTAATCCGGTAATCCAAACTAGCGGTAATCCAAACTAGCAGTAATACAAACTAGCAGTAATCCAAACTAGCCGTCATTTTTGCATAAACCCTATCCATTCTTGTTTCAGGCCTGATGGTTCGTCGTACCAATATTTCCGTACACAGTATGGATGGTTCATATTATATGTAGGTAAGTGTACTGGCCAGTATTAATCGTACCTGACAAGCGTTTGGTGTGATGAAGGTTACTACTGTCCCATGCAGTACTGGTACTCGCTCCTGTACATTTAGTCTGATACAGATGTATGCAAACATTTCATGTGTTTCTGGTACAAGTATTTGAATACTGAGGAATCATTTTATTTCGTATTTCTATTTATTGTCTGTGTTGTTGTTACCAGCACTTGTACATATAATGTGATATCTAATACTGGTGTTTCTGGTACCAGCACTTGTACATTTTATGTGCTATCTAATACTCGTGTTTCTGGTACCAGTGTTTGTACATTCTATGTGCTATCTAATAATCATGTTTCTGGTACCAGCACTTGTACATTCTATGTGCTATCTAATACTCGTGTTTCTGGTACCAGCACTTGTATATTCTATGTGCTATCTAATACTTTTTCTGGTACCAGCCTTTGTACATTTATTGTGATATCTAATAGTTGTGTTTCTGGCACTAGCCTTTGTACATTCTGTGTGATATCTAATATTTGTGATTCTTGCACCAGCCTTTGTACATTCAATGTGATATCTAATATTTGTGATTTTGGCACCAGCCTTCATACATTCAGTGTGATGTCTAATATTTGTGTTTCTGGTACCAGCCTTTGTACATTCAATGTGATATCTTATATTTGTGTTTCTGGCACCAGCCTTTGTACATTCAGTGTGATATCTAATATTTGTGTTTCTGGCACCAGCCTTTGTACAGGTTCTGCAGTACTACTACCAGGAGGGGTGTTTATACAGACTGAAGGCCCTCGGACAACGACACGATATGGACATCACTGTTGGTAAGCTTGTTGTGTTTGTGTGTAGGTTAACTCTCAGTGAAGGCCCTCCGACGACATGATATGGACATTACTGTTGGTAAGCATGTTGTGTTTATGTGTAGGTTAACTCTCAGTGAAGGCCCTCGGACAAAGACACGATATGGACATCACTGTTGGTAAGCTTGTTGTGTTTGTGTCTTGGTTAACTCTCAGTGAAGGCCCTCGGACAAAGACACGATATGGACATCACTGTTGGTAAGCTTGTTGTGTTTGAGTCTTGGTTAACTCTCAGTGAAGGCCCTCGGACAAAGACACGATATGGACATCACTGTTGGTAAGTTCGTTGTGTTTGTGTCTTGGTTAACTCTCAGTGAAGGCCCTCGGACAAAGACACAATATGGACATCACTGTTGGTAAGCTTGTTGTGTTTGTGTCTAGGTTAACTCTCAGTGAAGGCCCTCGAACAAAGACACGATATGGACATCACTGTTGGTAAGCTTGATGTGTTTGTGTCTTGGTTAACTCTCAGTGAAAGCCCTCGGACAAAGACACGATATGGACATCACTGTTGGTAAGCTTGATGTGTTTGTGTCTTGGTTAACTCTCAGTGAAGGCCCTCGAACAAAGACACGATATGGACATCACTGTTGATAAGTTTGTTGTGTTTGTGTCTTGGTTAACTCTCAGTGAAGGCCCTCGAACAAAGACACGATATGGACATCACTGTTGGTAAGCTTGATGTGTTTGTGTCTTGGTTAACTCTCAGTGAAGGCCCTCGAACAAAGACACGATATGGACATCACTGTTGGTAAGTTTGTTGTGTTTGTGTCTTGGTTAACTCTCAGTGAAGGCCCTCGAACAAAGACACGATATGGACATCACTGTTGGTAAGTTTGTTGTGTTTGAGTCTTGGTTAACTCTCAGTGAAGGCCCTCGGACAAAGACACGATATGGACATCACTGTTGGTAAGCTTGATGTGTTTGTGTCTTGGTTAACTCTCAGTGAAGGCCCTCGGACAAAGACACGATATGGACATCACTGTTGGTAAGTTCGTTGTGTTTGTGTCTTGGTTAACTCTCAGTGAAGGCCCTCGGACAAAGACATGATATGGACATCACTGTTGGTAAGCTTGTTGTGTTTGTGTCTAGGTTAACTCTCAGTGAAAGCCCTCGGACAAAGACACGATATGGACATCACTGTTGGTAAGCTTGATGTGTTTGTGTCTTGGTTAACTCTCAGTGAAGGCCCTCGAACAAAGACACGATATGGACATCACTGTTGGTAAGCTTGATGTGTTTGTGTCTTGGTTAACTCTCAGTGAAGGCCCTCGGACAAAGACACGATATGGACATCACTGTTGGTAAGCTTGATGTGTTTGTGTCTTGGTTAACTCTCAGTGAAGGCCCTCGAACAAAGACACGATATGGACATCACTGTTGGTAAGTTTGTTGTGTTTGTGTCTTGGTTAACTCTCAGTGAAGGCCCTCGAACAAAGACACGATATGGACATCACTGTTGGTAAGCTTGTTGTGTTTGTGTCTTGGTTAACTCTCAGTGAAGGCCCTCGAACAAAGACACGATATGGACATCACTGTTGGTAAGCTTGTTGTGTTTGTGTCTAGGTTAACTCTCAGTGAAAGCCCTCGGACAAAGACACGATATGGACATCACTGTTGGTAAGCTTGATGTGTTTGTGTCTTGGTTAACTCTCAGTGAAGGCCCTCGAACAAAGACACGATATGGACATCACTGTTGGTAAGCTTGATGTGTTTGTGTCTTGGTTAACTCTCAGTGAAGGCCCTCGGACAAAGACACGATATGGACATCACTGTTGGTAAGCTTGATGTGTTTGTGTCTTGGTTAACTCTCAGTGAAGGCCCTCGGACAAAGACACGATATGGACATCACTGTTGGTAAGTTTGTTGTGTTTGTGTCTTGGTTAACTCTCAGTGAAGGCCCTCGAACAAAGACACGATATGGACATCACTGTTGGTAAGCTTGATGTGTTTGTGTCTTGGTTAACTCTCAGTGAAGGCCCTCGAACAAAGACACGATATGGACATCACTGTTGGTAAGTTTGTTGTGTTTGTGTCTTGGTTAACTCTCAGTGAAGGCCCTCGAACAAAGACACGATATGGACATCACTGTTGGTAAGCTTGATGTGTTTGTGTCTTGGTTAACTCTCAGTGAAGGCCCTCGAACAAAGACACGATATGGACATCACTGTTGGTAAGCTTGATGTGTTTGTGTCTTGGTTAACTCTCAGTGAAGGCCCTCGGACAAAGACACGATATGGACATCACTGTTGGTAAGCTTGATGTGTTTGTGTCTTGGTTAACTCTCAGTGAAGGCCCTCGAACAAAGATACGATATGGACATCACTGTTGGTAAGCTTGATGTGTTTGTGTCTTGGTTAACTCTCAGTGAAGGCCCTCGAACAAAGACACGATATGGACATCACTGTTGGTAAGCTTGATGTGTTTGTGTCTTGGTTAACTCTCAGTGAAGGCCCTCGAACAAAGACACGATATGGACATCACTGTTGGTAAGCTTGATGTGTTTGTGTCTTGGTTAACTCTCAGTGAAGGCCCTCGGACAAAGACACGATATGGACATCACTGTTGGTAAGCTTGATGTGTTTGTGTCTTGGTTAACTCTCAGTGAAGGCCCTCGAACAAAGATACGATATGGACATCACTGTTGGTAAGCTTGATGTGTTTGTGTCTTGGTTAACTCTCAGTGAAGGCCCTCGAACAAAGACACGATATGGACATCACTGTTGGTAAGCTTGATGTGTTTGTGTCTTGGTTAACTCTCAGTGAAGGCCCTCGAACAAAGACACGATATGGACATCACTGTTGGTAAGCTTGATGTGTTTGTGTCTTGGTTAACTCTCAGTGAAGGCCCTCGAACAAAGACACGATATGGAAATCACTGTTGGTAAGCTTGATGTGTTTGTGTCTTGGTTAACTCTCAGTGAAGGCCCTCGAACAAAGACACGATATGGACATCACTGTTGGTAAGCTTGATGTGTTTGTGTCTTGGTTAACTCTCAGTGAAGGCCCTCGAACAAAGACACGATATGGACATCACTGTTGGTAAGCTTGATGTGTTTGTGTCTTGGTTAACTCTCAGTGAAGGCCCTCGAACAAAGACACGATATGGACATCACTGTTGGTAAGCTTGTTGTGTTTGTGTCTTGGTTAACTCTCAGTGAAGGCCCTCGGACAAAGACACGATATGGACATCACTGTTGATAAGTTTAAAAAAAAGGGAAAAAATCATTGTTAACTCTCAGGGAGTAGATCTAAATACCCTAAATAATGAGTTAATTATTGACTTATTCTTTGCATGGATTTTTGTTAAAGCAATTGTGTTTTTTTGAACATTGTAATTTAGTTTGACTCCTTTTATGTTTCCTATTTTAAGCTCGTTATTCCGTTGATAATCTACTGCACTCTTTGGCATTTGCGTTGGCATCCCATCTAGTTTGCCTGGTGTATGTGAACTTCAATATCAATGTATGTTGTTTTGTGTTCCCTATGGTTTTGAGTTCTATATATTTCCATACTGAGAATGAGCAGTATAAATATAGGAAAAAACCTTCATGCAGTTATTTATTTTGTATTTCTTCTTTTGCAGAAGGCTTCATGTCATGGATGTTTAAGGGGCTTGCCTTTTTGTTGCCATTCCTCTTTATTGCCTATGTAAGTAGTAATGCTAATAAATAAGGAAACCTTACGTAAATGTTCAGGTATTTAATTATAATTGAGTTTAATTCATTTGTATGTGTGTATGATATACCACATGGAATAAATTATTCCTTTTAATGCTGAAGTACATCTTTTTCTTGGACATTAAAAGGACGCCGTTTTGATGCATAAATAACCTACACACGCATATCCAATACTAATGCGGTAACTGTATTTGGGTGGTCCTAGTTACTAGAGAGGCAAATGTATGTTATTTTCCAACTCACTTTAAGTACCTTATTAGTCCCCTACCGGTCCGGACCAGAGGGGACTTTAGGTTTGCCCTCTGTCCATCCCTTTGTCATTTTTTTGTCTGGACTAACTTTGTCATGGATTGTGGAATTTTTAAATAACTTGGCACAAATGTTCACCATAATGAGATGGCATGTCACGCACAAGACCCAGGTCCGTAGCTCAAAGGTCAAGGTCACACTTGGAGGTTAAAGGTCAGAAATAGGCTTGTCCAGGCTGTAACTTTGTCGTGCATCGTGGGATTTTGAAATAACTTTGCACAAATATTCACCATAATGAGACGTGTGTCGCGCGCAAGACCCAGGTCCGTAGCTCAAAGGTCAAGGTCACAATTGGATGTTAAAGGTCAGAAATAGGCTTGTCCGGGCTGTAACTTTGTCATGCATCGTGGAATTTTGAAATAACTTGGCACAAATGTTCACCATAATGAGAGGGCATGTCGCGTGCAAGACCCAGGTCCGTAGCTCAAAGGTCAATGTCATGATACCTTCAGAACACAGGAACACATATTCTGCAGCTAAACATGGTAAGGTATTGAACATTCCTTGCATGATCATTCACATAGGTACGTTCAACCATTCATATGGGTACATTCAAAGATAACTGTTTCTTCAATAACTTCAGACTTAACAAACTGGCTAATAACAACTTTATTTCTTTGAAATTCATGCAATTATTGAGTTGACGAAACACAGTAACCTTTGACAGCAGTTTGACATTTGTGCAATTATTGTGTTGACGAAACAGTAACCTTTGACCGCAGTGCAGCTTCTGAATTGTTAATTTTGGAAAAGATGTTTTTTATATAACAGGGGCTAGCTAGTATATGCTAGTGTCATTTATGTTCTTTTCCAGTTATCTTTAGTATTTTTCTCTGCAATCTTGAATTCTTTTTGCACAGAGGAATTTTGAAATAATTTGGCACAAATGTTCACCATAATGAGACGACGTGTCGAGCACAAGCCCCGGTAGGGGACTATGGCCGTCCCTCGGACTGCTTCTTGTTTTACCATGTTCTTTGATTTCGTTTTCATTTTCCAATATTCTCTTATTTCAAGCTTCCATTATTTCATTTTCCAACTGTCTGTTATTTCATTATGCAATATTCCTGTATTTCAGTTATTCCAGTTGTACAATGCCTATGTGTTATTCAGACTTTCCTACCAACCCAATTGTACAGAGTGGCAGGTTTGTAGAGCAGAAATATACATGAATTTTCATGATTTCCCTTTAAATATAATATAAAGAAAAAACATGATTTAAGTTGAGGGTAATACATGTGTACCCCCTCCCCCTCCCAACCCCCTACAGATGCAGAAATACATAACATTGATGAGTGTGAAAACCTACCATAGCTTTTTGGTGTCTGAAACATAAGTCACACAATTTACAAAATTTCAAAATCGATGATTATCAAGTGTACTGGTATGTTTCAGTGGTTTGAAATTACAAGTGGGGTTAATATACCAAAATCAGACGGGTTTTAAAGGTACCAAAGAAATAATATTTGGTAATTCAAGCCATGTGACATCAAGTGCGTTGATTATCAGATATTATCTATATTTTTCTTTTATACAGAGCATTTTCATCAAATTGTACATTTCTCCAAATTAACAGTTACCCCTCTAAAACTTCCCTTTTCAACAGGGCTCAATCTAGGGGGCGATTCGGGCGAAGAACGCGCCCGCGATCTCTTGACTTCGCCTTGGCAACACATCAAAGCGAAGTTCAAGTCGCCGAAATTTCAAAAAAAAAAAAAAAATTAAATTAAAAAAAAAAAAAATATTAAAAAAAAAAAAAAAAAAAAAAGTTTAAAAAGGTTCAGTAATGTAATAAATACATTATCATAGAAATTTGCATCAATGTTTCAAGCTCATATTATAGAGTAAAAAGAATTAGTGTGCATTACACTGTATTCACTGCATTGAAATATACATGGTGATGACTATTCAACCGTTGTCTACGTATACACGTCGCGTGAAGTCTCCCTAAATTCTCTCCACTTCTCCCTAAAATCACTTGAGGGAGAAGTGACTTCTCCCTAAATTCCTAGCTTAGATTGAGCCCTGTTCAAGTTAAAAAAGCAATAAATTATTAACCTACGTTTGTTTTATGTTGAAACTTACTCAGTAGGAACCAGCACAAAAAGAATTATACAGCATTTGATTCCTAACTATTTACAATCTTATCCTTTCTTTCAGGTCCCAGTGTTGAGTTGTATTCACCTATCACTGTTTCTAGGCAACATGATAACTACGCTGAGGGTCGTCAAACAGAAATACACCGAAACGTTAAAGAAAAATGTTTTAAAGAAAGTTTACAAGAACAAGTACAGATTCAACTCAAAATCCAAAAACGTGTAGAACAATTATAGATTGAACTCAAAATCCAAAAACGTGTAAAACAATTATAGATTGAACTCAAAATCCAAAAACGTGTAAAACAATTATAGATTGAACTCAAAAACCAAAAACGTGTAGAACAATTATAGATTCAACTCAAAATCCAAAAACATGTAGAACAATTATAGATAAGATTGAACTCAAAATCCAAAAATGTGTAAAACAAAGATTCAACTCAAAATCCAAAAACGTGTAAATGAATAAAGATTCAACTCAGAATCCAAAAATGTGTAAAACAATTATAGATTGAACTCAAAAGCCAAAAACGTGTAAATGTATAAAGATTCAACTCAAAATCCAGAAACGTGTAGAACAATTATAGTTTGAACTCAAAATCCAAAAATGTGTAAAACAAAGATTCAACTCAAAATCCAAAAACGAAGTTAAGTTTCAACTCGAAATCCAAAAACGTGTAGAATTAGTCTAGAACAGAGGTTTTGCCTGAAAGTTTAAAGGAACAAGTATGTCCAAAAGCTGGTAAAACAAAATAGGAAATAAGTGTTGACAGAAAAACTAAAGCTTCCAAAATAAAATGACCTCTGAAAATGATGTGAATTATAGCAAGTGGACAAGCTAAAAACAAACTGCATTTAAATAGGTGATTACAGGTCGAATAAAAAATGGTGCTTAAAATGGATGAATTAAATGAGACAATAAAAGACTGCAAAGCCTGCGGCATTTTCACACAAATTGTTTACTACGCATACTAGTTTTAACATATTTTACATGTTGTATTGATCATATTTTGTGTGATCATATTCATATATGAAAATTGCCATGCAACACTTAACAATAGGGCATGACAGTTATTTTTTTGCCCCCGAATTGCGGCATGTAGTAGCCGCACCGTCCATCAGTCTGTCCATCCGTACCATCGTGTCCGGTCTATAACTCTGACATTCATGGACGGATTTTCAAATAACTTGGCAAGTGCTCACCATAACAAGACGACTTGTTGCACGCAGAATCCAAGTCCTTGGCTCCAAGGTCAAGGTCACACTTGGAGGTCAAAACCGCTTTGGGGCATTTGTCACTTACACTTTCTTGTTTATTTATCATTTCTTAATAATAATTTATTTGCTTATTTAAATTGGCAGTTCTAAAATATTTTTTAGTATAAGAAAATGTGTCTATTGGCAGATAAGAAACTGCAATGACCGACAGAACATGTCTCTCGGTAGACAAAATCTCCGGGTACCAGGTGGCCAGAACTGCATTTGAAGAAATTTTGAAATAATATAAAAAGCATAATCTTGCCGTGTATTCTCTCGTGTATTAATGTTCACACTTACTTATTTCCTTTGAAAATGTTGATATTTGTTGTTTTATGTTTATATTTGTTGCTTTAAATCGTTGTGTCATTTATGATTTGATGCAAATATATTTAATGAGTTCTATTTTCTAGTTCAGAAGTGTTGACACCAAATAGCTATTAAAGGGAATGAAGCGACACAGCCAAACAAGCTCTATAATTGAGAGCTCTGAAAAACTTGGAAAAAGGTGAAAGAAATATGAAAATCGGATGATAAACAAAAAAGATATGACCATTTAGTGGTTGTTCTAAAACGAATATGGGAGCCGCCATTTTTAGAACTATGACATCATAATTCCATATTACCATATATGAAATATTGATAAACATCATTTAAAACGAAGAAAATCACTGCAAATGAATGCACTTTTTTTACTGGTCATATAAAGCATTATTGCCATTAAGTGTTACATATTTTTCATACAGTTGCTGTCATTTTTTCCCTATAAATCAGTAAATTTTCATATTTATAAATATTCCATATATGGTCATTTAGAACCGTGATGTCATAGCTCTGAAAATGGCCGCTTCCATGTCCGTTTCAACAGAAACGTCAAATGATCATTTCTTTGTTTATCAACCGATTTTAATCATTCTTTCACCCTTATTCAAGTTTTTCGGCACTCCCAATAATATAGATGGTTTGGCTGAGTCGCAACATTTCCTTTAAAGGGTCGTCCTATGAGGAGGGGAACTCTATAAGATGTTTCTTTCATTCCAATCCTATTGTGTACTGTACCAATTTATACATGTTGTAATAATGTTGAAATAAAATATATTTAAACCAAAGGGTAGTCCTGTGAAGCATAACATGCGCTGTGCTGAGGGCATGGACTGTGTTATGCCGAGACAAAGAGCATAACATGCGCTGTGCTGAGGGCATGGACTGTGTTATGCCGAGACAAAGAGCATAACATGCGCTGTGCTGAGGGCATGGACTGTGTTATGCCGAGACAAAGAGAATAACATGCGCTGTGCTGAGGGCATGGACTGTGTTATGCCGAGACAAAGAGCATAACATGCGCTGTGCTGAGGGCATGGACTGTGTTATGCCTAGACAAAGAGCATAACATGCGCTGTGCTGAGGGCATGGACTGTGTTATGCCGAGACCGCTGTGCTGAGGGCATGGACTGTGTTATGCCGAGACCGCTGTGCTGAGGGCATGGACTGTGTTATGCCGAGACAAAGAGCATAACATGCTTTGTGTATTACACACGTCATCTTATGCTCTTTGTCTCAGCATAACACATTACTTGTTTTATGCTGCTGAAATAACTGTGTTATGATGAGGATTAAAAAGTTGTTATTGTAAAGCATTGTGTTATATGCTGAGGGCATAATGTTATGCTGAGAGCTAGTGATGTACCGATTAATCAATTGTAATCCATCATCGGTTAGTTTAAAAATGCACTTTTAATATTCAAAATAGAAATAAACGTGATTGTCCAGGAGACAGCAGTAAGGAAATTATTAATACACTTGTGAAAATAAACATACACATATACACAAATAAACACATTTATATCAATTATAATTATTTTGCTGATTAAAATGACAGTGGCATACGAAACAAGACAGGAAAGAATATATACTTAACCAGATATTATCCAAGGCCTCAAACTTAGACTAACATACATGTTATATTTTATATTGAATAACCGATCGTAACTGATGATGGATTGTAAATTTCAACCTATTACCCATCACTACTGAGATCATTTTGTTATGCTGAGGGCATTACTTGTTTTATGCTGAGGGCATTATGTAATGCTGAGGGCATTGTTTTATGCTGAGAGCATTACTTGTTTTATGCTGAGGGCATTATGTAATGCTGAGAGCATTACTTGTTTTATGCTGAGGGCATTATGTTATGCTGAGAGCATTACTTCTTTTATGCTGAGGGCATTATGTTTTGCTGTGTGCAGTACTTGTTTTATGTTGAGGATAAAAACAGTGTTGTGCCGAGGATATAACTGCCAGTCTGGTTGTATTATGCTGTCAGAAGATATTGCTGATGTTATGCTGAGAGCATTATGTTATGCTGATGATACAGCGTTATGCTGGGAGCATAATGCCGTTATGCTGGGAGCATAATGCCGTTATGCTGGGAGCATAACCTGTAATATGCTGATGCTGATGATGCAACTACTTTTATGCTGAGGGTATTGTGTTTAATATGCAACATTTCTTGCGTTATGCTTAGAATGGAAATCCTGGTATGCCTATTTTTATTATATTAACTTTTTTATTATTGACAATGTGCTTCTGTATAGATGTATCCAAAGACATATGCTGTACATATCATACTAAACTAGTCCATTAAAATGTCAGTTCATGATATGCTTTATTTGTTTAATAATAATATCTTCCACTGTCCTTGGAGGGAAATATACTGAACATATAATTTGCATGCGAAATTAAAGGGAATGTAGCGACACAGCCAAACTATCTTTATTATTGAGAGTTTTGAAATACTTAAATAAGGGTGAAAGAATTATCAAAATCGGAATGATAAACAAAGAAGATGTGATCATTTGAAGTTTCTGTTGAAACGGATATGGAAGCGGCCATTTTGAGAGCTATGACATCACGGTTCTAAATGACCATATATGGAATATTTATAAATATGAAAATTTACTGATTTATAGGGAAAAAATTACAGCATCTGTATGAAAAATATGTAATACTTAATGGCAATAATGATTTATATCACCAGTAAAAAAAAATCATTCATTTGCAGTGATTTTCTTCATTTTAAATGATATTTATCAATATTCCATATATGGTTATATGGAACTATGACGTCATAGTTCTAAAAATGGCGGCTCCCATATTCGTTTTAGAACAACCTTTAAATGGTCATATCTTTTTTGTTTATAATCCAATTTTGATAATTCTTTCACCTTTTTCCAAGTTTTTCAGAACTCTCAATAATAGAGTTTGTTTGGCTGTGTCGCTACATTTCCTTTAAACAATATTGTACTGAACATATAATTTGCATGGGAAATTAAACAATAATGTACTGAACATATAATTTGCATGGGAAATTAATAATGTACTGAACATATAATTTGCATGGGAAATTAAACAATAATGTACTAAACATATAATTTGCATGGGAAATTAAACAATATTGTTACATTGAAAGAAGTAATTTTTAGCTCTACTGATCAGAGATCAGCAGAGCTTATGCCGTGGTGCGGTGTCCGTCATCCGTCTGTCTGTCCGTCCGTAAACTTTTTTGTAGCGACTACTCCTCTGAAACTACAGAATGGATTTTCATGAAACTTTACAGAAATGTTGCCCATGAAGTCTAGTTGATCCTAGCAAAAATTCATGTTGATGTGAAATCCAAGATGGCCACCAAATCTAAAAATAGATTTTTAAAAAACAAGTTTGTAGCGACTACGTCTTGAAAACTTTAAGTGATATTGATATGGGACTTTTTCTAAAATGATCAGCATGACATGATGTTGGTCCTTGTCGAAAATCTTTTTGATTTGACGTTAAACATGGTTGCCAACGGCCATCTTTGTTTACATAGAGTTATTTAGTAAAAATTTGTAGCGACTACTCCTCTGAAACTACTAGACGGATTTCCATGAAACTTCACAGGAATGTTGCTCTTGATGTCTAAATGATCCTAGCAACATTTCAGGTTGGTCGGAAATTCAAGATGGCCACCACGGCTA
Source organism: Cyrtodaria siliqua (assembly GCA_037043455.1). NCBI lineage: Eukaryota > Metazoa > Mollusca > Bivalvia > Adapedonta > Hiatellidae > Cyrtodaria > Cyrtodaria siliqua. Next base: position 83,394 of record JAWPHD010008703.1, on the reverse strand, counting down.
AAAATAGATTTTCAAAAAACAAGTTTGTAGCGACTACTTCTTCAAAACTATAAGTGATATTGATATGGGACTTTTATCTAAAATGATCAGCATGACATGATGTTGGTCCTTGTCGAAAATCGTTTTGATTCGATATTAAACATGGCCGCCAGTGGCCATCTTTGTTTACATCGAGTTATTTAGTAAAATTTTGTAGCGACTACTCCTCTGAAACTACTAGACGGATTTCCATGAAACTTCACAGGAATGTTGCTCTTGATGTCTAAATGATCCTAGCAACATTTCAGGTTGGTCGGAAATTCAAGATGGCCACCACGGCTAAAAATAGATTTTCAAAAAACAAGTTTGTAGCGACTACTTCTTCAAAACTATAAGTGATATTGATATGGGACTTTTATCTAAAATGATCAGCATGACATGATGTTGGTCCTTGTCGAAAATCGTTTTGATTCGATGTTAAACATGGCCCCCAGTGGCCATCTTTGTTTACATAAGAGTAATCTAGTAAAAACTTGTAGCAATTACTCCTCTGTAACTACTCGACGGATTTTCATGAAACTTCACAGGAATGTTGCTCTTGATGTCTTTTTGATCCTAGCAACATTTCAGGTTGACCGGAAATTCAAGATGGCCGCCATGGCTATACATAGATTTTCAAAATACAAGTTTGTAGCGACTACTTCTTGAAAATTATAAGTGATACTGATATGGGACTTTTTCTAAAATGATCAGTATGACATGATGTTGGTCCTTGTCAAAAATTATTTTGATTTGACGTTAAACATGGCCGCGGCCATCTTTGTTTACATAGAGTTATATAATGAAAACTTGTAGCGACTACTCCTCTGAAACTACTTGACGGATTTTCATGAAACTTCACAGTAGTGCTGATCTAGCTATCAAAAACCTATCAGCAGTGCTTCAAGGTGATTGACCTCTTGTTCTTTGTCTATTTTCGAAGTGTTATAATTTATTTATCTAGAAAAAATGTTACTTGATATCTAAAGAAATCAAAACATTTGAGAGGGCACTTCTCCCACGACGAGCCCACTCCTTACGATGCGTCAACTTTGGCTATTATTTTTTAAACTAAATAATGTTTGATTTTTAATTGAAAATGGCCAGTGTGAACACTATTAGCAATATATCCTGAACGCCATTAAAAGTGCTTTTTTTTTTATTTTGTATTTATTTTTAATTAAAATGTCTCCAAGATCGATTGCTTAATTCCGATTTTACTTCTTACAATACATGATTTATACGGAATGTGGATAATTTCTACATGTACATAACACTACAATCGATCTGGGAAATAAACACGAAATAAAAAAACTTGCGCTTTTAATGGCGTTAAGTAAATTTATAAATAACAAAACAGTTATGTAGTCTCGTTCCCAGCCTACTATGCTTGTACCTAGCCTACTATGCTTGTACACAGCCTACTATGCTTGTAGGCGGGGAACGAGACTACATAACTGTCTTTTAACACTAAATACAATTTTGTAAAAATTAAGACATGCAGTAATAGTTGCTATCCGTTCGTTTCAAAACACTTTTGTAGCGGCTATTCATCAGATGGATCATTTACTGGAAACTTGATCGGAATGTTGCCTTTGTTGTGTAGTTAGTCCTAAGTAAAATTCATGATGTCTGGAAATCCAGCATGGCTACCACAGCTAAAAATAGATTTTCAAAAGACAGTTGTACAGTAGATACTACTCTGCAATTACTGGATGGAATTTTATACGCCCGTCTTCAGATGCGACGTATTATGTTGTGGCTTCTTCCGACATTCTCTGCATTAAATTTAAGAGGGATTATTTGAAGCATTTGGTCTACAACAATGAAACTTTGTACACAGCTTCAGCATGATCCAATGGCTACATCTGAAAAAGGACGGTAACTCTCGGATTCATATTTGTTTATATATTATTATTACTCCTGCTTTCACAAAGTGAAGTGAGGGCTATATAGCAATGATGCTGTCCGTAATGTCACGCCCCCGCGCCACCCCCGCTTTCACAAAGTGAAGTGAGGGCTATATAGGAATGATGCTGACCGTAATGTCACGCCCCCGCGCCACCCCCGCTTTCACAAAGTGAAGTGAGGGCTATATAGGAATGATGCTGTCCGTAATGTCACGCCCCTGCGCCACCCCCGCTTTCACAAAGTGAAGTGAGGGCTATATAGGAATGATGCTGTCCGTAATGTCACGTCCCCACACCCCACCGCTTTCACAAAGTGAAGTGAGGGCTATATAGGAATGATGCTGTCCGTAATGTCACGTCCCCACACCCCATTGCTTTCACAAAGTGAAGTGAGTGCTATATATGGAATCACGTTGTCCGTAACGTCCCGTCGCGTAACACATTTTTAATACTTGCATATCTCAAACACTTTTATCATTGATTTCCTAATTTATTACAGAATTATGGCCCTTTGTTTGACCTTAATAGAATTTTCCACTCTAATATTGTAAAATGACCTGTTAACACATCGAAACGTATGTTCCCAAACTTCATGGACACATAACAACAGATGATCTTATGCCCTCTACATCACCCATCATTGATTGCCTAATTTCTTACAGAATTATGGCCCTTTGACTTCGCATTTTCCACTGATAGTTTGTAATGACCAGTTAACACATTTTTTCTCAAACATTTTGGAATTGATTGTTCCCAAACTTAATACACACATAGCTGATGACCTTATGTCCCTGTACATCACCCGTTATTGATTTCCTAGAATAATGGCCCTTTGTTTGACTTCGCCTTTGACAATCTGTCAGTCATATCATGACAGTCCAGAACCAAACTACAGCTGCAATGATCTTATACCACACACTGTCCAGGATCCAAACTACAGCTGCAATGGTCTTATACCACACACTGTCCAGGATCCAAACTACAGCTGCAATGATCTTATACCACACACTGTCCAGGATCCAAACTACAGCTGCAATGGTCTTATACCTCACACTGTCCAGGATCCAAACTACAGCTGCAATGGTCTTATACTACAGTTGCAGTGGTCTTATACCACACACTGTCCAGGATCCAAACTACAGCTGCAATGGTCTTATACCACACACTGTCCAGGATCCAAACTACAGCTGCAATGGTCTTATACCACACACTGTCCAGGATCCAAACTACAGCTGCAATGATCTTATACCACACACTGTCCAGGATCCAAACTACAGCTGCAATGATCTTATACCACACACTGTCCAGGATCCAAACTACAGCTGCAATGGTCTTATACCACACACTGTCCAGGATCCAAACTACAGCTGCAATGGTCTTATACCACACACTGTCCAGGATCCAAACTACAGCTGCAATGATCTTATACCACACACTGTCCAGGATCCAAACTACAGCTGCAATGATCTTATACCACACACTGTCCAGGATCCAAACTACAGCTGCAATGGTCTTATACCACACACTGTCCAGGATCCAAACTACAGCTGCAATGGTCTTATACTACAGTTGCAGTGGTCTTATACCACACACTGTCCAGGATCCAAACTACAGCTGCAAAGGTCTTATACCACACACTGTCCAGGATCCAAACTACAGCTGTAATGGTCTTATACTACACACTGTCCAGGATCCAAACTACAGTTGTAATGGTCTTATACCACACTGTCCAGGATCCAAACTACAGCTGCAATGGTCTTATACCACACACTGTCCAGGATCCAAACTACAGCTGCAATGGTCTTATACTACACACTGTCCAGGATCCAAACTACAGTTGCAATGGTCTTATACTACACACTGTCCAGGATCCAAACTACAGCTGCAATGATCTTATACCACACACTGTCCAGGATCCAAACTACAGCTGCAATGGTCTTATACCACACAGTCCAGAACCAAACTACAGTTGCAATGGTCTTATACCACACTGTCCAGGATCCAAACTAAAGTTGCAGTGTTCTTATACCACACACTGTCCAGGATCCAAACTACAGTTGCAATGGTCTTATACCACACAGTCAAGAACCAAACTACATCTGCAAGGAACCAAACTACAGTTGCAATGGTATTATACCACACTGTCCAGGATCCAAACTACAGCTGCAATGATCTTATACCACACTGTCCAGGGTCCAAACTACAGTTGCAATGGTCTTATACCACACAGTCCAGAACCAAACTACAGTTGCAATGGTCTTATACCACACACTGTCCATGATCCAAACTACAGTTGCGATGGTCTTATACCACAGTCCAGAACCAAACTACAGTTGCAATGGTCTTATACCACACACTGTCCAGGATCCAAACTACAGTTGCAATGGTCTTATACCACACGGTCCAGAACCAAACTACAGTTGCAATGGTCTTATACCACACTGTCCAGGATCCAAACTACAGCTGCAATGATCTTATACACACACTGTCCAGGATCCAAACTACAGTTGCAATGGTCTTATACCACACTGTCCAGGATCCAAACTACAGCTGCAATGGTCTTATACCACACAATGTCCAGGATCCAAACTACAGTTGCAATGGTCTTATACCACACAGTCCAGAACCAAACTACAGTTGCAGTGGTCTTATACCACACTGTCCAGGATCCAAACTACAGTTGCAGTGTTCTTATACCACACACTGTCCAGGATCCAAACTACAGCTGCAATGATCTTATACCACACACTGTCCTGGATCCAAACTACAGTTGCAATGTTCTTATACCACACTGTCCAGAACCAAACTACAGCTGCAAGGAACCAAACTACAGTTGCAATGGTCTTATACCACACAGTCCAGAACCAAACTACAGTTGCAATGGTCTTATACCACCACTGTCCATGATCCAAACTACAGCTACAATGGTCTTATACCAAACTGTCCATGATCCAAACTACAGCTGAAATGGTATTATACCACACTGTCCAGGATCCAGACTACTGCTGCAATGGTATTATACCACACTGTCCAGGATCCAAACTACAGCTGCAATGATCTTATACCAAACAATGTCCAGGGTCCAAACTACAGTTGCAATGGTCTTATACCACACAGTCCAGAACCAAACTACAGTTGCAATGGTCTTATACCACACACTGTCCAGGATCCAAACTACAGTTGCAATGGTCTTATACCACAGTCCAGAACCAAACTACAGTTGCAATGGTCTTATACCACACACTGTCCAGGATCCAAACTACAGTTGCAATGGTCTTATACCACACGGTCCAGAACCAAACTACAGTTGCAATGGTCTTATACCACTGTCCAGGATCCAAACTACAGCTGCAATGATATTATACCACACACTGTCCAGGATCCAAACTACAGTTGCAATGGTCTTATACCACACTGTCCAGGATCCAAACTACAGCTTCAATGGTCTTATACCACACAATGTCCAGGATCCAAACTACAGTTGCAATGGTCTTATACCACACAGTCCAGAACCAAACTACAGTTGCAGTGGTCTTATACCACACTGTCCAGAACCAAACTACAGTTGCAATGGTCTTATACCACACACTGTCCATGATCCAAACTACAGCTACAATGGTCTTATACCACACTGTCCATGATCCAAACTACAGCTGCAATGGTATTATACCACACTGTCCAGGATCCAGACTACAGCTGCAATGGTCTTATACCACACACTGTTCAGTATCAAACTACAGCTGCAATGGTCTTATACCACACACTGTCCATGATCCAAACTACACCTGCAATGGTATTATACCACACTGTCAAGGATCCAGACTACAGCTGCAATGGTCTTATACCACACACTGTTCAGTATCAAACTACAGCTGCAATGGTCTTATACCACTCACTGTCCATGATCCAAACTACACCTGCAATGGTCTTATACCACACACTGTCCATGATCCAAACTACACCTGCAATAGTCTTATACCACACACTGTCCATGATCCAAACTACACCTGCAATGGTCTTATACCACACACTGTCCAGGAACCAAACTACAGCTGAAATGGTCTTATACCACACACTGTCCATGATCAAAAGTACAAATGCAGTGATCTTATACCACACTGTCCAGGATCCAAACTACAATTGTAAAAAGTTCTTTATAAGTATACATCATATTTATACATAGCGGCTTGTTATGAATGTTTATTCTGTAAACTTAAAGAACTACTTGAGCTTACGGTAAGTCGAAGAATATTCTCAAGAATAGATGGTGAATTCAAGGCCAGGGGACTACAATGTTGCTAAAGGGGCATTAAAACAATTGAAACTCTCAATATATTTGACCGTTTAATAGTATAATTACACAGAACTATTACACAGAACTATAACACGGAACACAGGAGGATATTACATGAACAATAACTGCGTTTCTTTGACATGGCAAGTTGGCAAAAAGAAAAGAATGGAAAACAGGTGATATTAAACGGAGATAATTTTAGAGACAATTTCAGAATGAAACGGGTGATATTAAAGAGAGACAACTGAGAGAGAAGGAAACATGAGCTATTAAATTAATACAAAAAGGGCAATAGTAAAGGGAGACAAGTGAACAAATGGCGATAATCCTTTTAATAACGCAACTCAAAATGAGTCAGTTCAGGGTTCTCCCATCAGTTACCGAAAGCACTCTCGGTAACCATCGGCTACCATTGGTCAACGTCGTTTGCCGATAGGTAGAACGTTGGTAACCAATCTTCCCGCGACTCTACACCTGAGGTAGTATCGGTGGCCTCGTTGGTACCAAATGTTACCATCGGTGGCCATTGGCAACCAACGTGGTTGCCGATGAGAGAACCCTGAATGAACCCAATGTCTCCGTTATGGTAACTATTTGCAATATCTAGATTACTGATGAATTAAAATAAATTTGATTTGCTTGTTTAAACACATACCATACCTTGTTAGTATCTTCACATTTTATTGACTGCGAATTTCATGGCAGTTATCTGATTATGTAATAAGACAATGTAGTCATCAAAATTTCCCCACCACTGCCTTATTGCTTTTTATTTGATGGAAGAAACATAAAAATATTTAAAGCCGCTATCCTGCCAACAACATGCAAATTTTACAACAGGCAAATTTTACAACAGCTGCCATCAACAGGCAAATTTTACAACAGCTGTTGACGAGGCATATAATTATGTAACTTACATATTTTCAGAATCCAAACTCTATAGACGCAATATAAACGGCTTTAACTAGCCAGGTCAAACTCCAAAAATGGAGCTTCAAATTAAGAGTTGCCAACTCATTCTTTTTTCGCGTATTCGATCATGGGTATTTTAAGAACCCATGAATAAACCCATACTTCTAACTGGCACATACACATTATTATATGACCTGAACACCTGCAGTGGATAGAGATTTGATTATCGTTTTTTCAGTGTAATGTTACTGTTAATTGACGGGTTAGTTTCTTTAAAAAAAAATCCTGGCCATATGGTCGATACATAAAGCCATCAGAACATCTTGATCGGTACTGAAACTGTGCTGTAGAAATAAAAATTTATTGTAACGAAACTTACATAAATTGTATAAATTCAAGATTATTCTATATAGCAAAAGGTGTTTTATAAAGATCCCTTACCGGTATATAGATTAACTCTTGAAACAAACATTTTGATAAATTTACTACTTGTTTCAATAGAAACACAAAAGCTAATGATATCAAAATTATATGGCCTGTGGACGCTCTACTGGCTAGTCATAAAATTCCCATCAGGACTTCTTTTAAACTAGAAGGCCATGGCCTACATATCGAGCCCTATTATACAGGTCCAGATTTTTGATTTGATCGACACCAATGTCAATCCCAAAAGATATTAAATTAATGTCGTTTACCGTGGGCAATGCATGTCATAGCGGAGACCGGACGTGATCTTTATTTTGTCAAGTAGCTCACAGTGACTCGAAATTTTGCACGATTATAGATGCATACAAGGGGCATTGTGAAAATCCTGCGAGAGAAGCGACATAGATACATATAAGGAACATTCTGTGAAGTTTAGTGAAAATCCTGCAAAAAAGAACCAAGACAAGCATGTCGTAGTAGAGACCGGACGTGACCTGAACTTCGTCGAAAGAAGGTCACAGTGACCCAAATTTGGCACATGATGTAAGATGCATATAAGGAACATTCTGATGAAGTTTAGTGAAAATCCTGAATAAAGATACGCATGTTGTAGGAGAGACCGGACGTGACCTATATACCTACCAACAAGTTTTGTCACAATATCTCACTCCAAACAAAAGTTACTGAGCCTTGATAAACAGTGGCCCTCTTCTTGCCCGGGAACCATATGGGGCCTGAGTACATGAGGGATGAGTATACATGAACTGCAAAATGAAACAATTACAATATAGGCAAGAGTGTTTGATTGTATTGCAGGAATAAACGCACCTCCCCCCCCCCCCCCCCACATTGCATCACCTTTTTTTTTCACTTGTTAAAAAAAAAGAAATCTCACCCAACCAAAGTCCTGTGATTTTACAAAGCAGTTTATTTTGGTCTTTTGTTTAAACATTTGATTGCAATTTTATATATGAATTATGATCTCAAAATGAAAGATAAACATATATTTACAATGATAAAAGAGTGAAAGATAAATATATATTTACAATGATATCAGATTGAAAGACAAATATTAACATGGTATCAGAGTGAAAGATAAATATTTAATTACAATGGTATCAAAGTGAAAGATAATATGAACAGGATTAACTATACTGATGTAAACATTTTATTTTAAATGCAAAGTTCATGGAAAAATATAATAAATTGTTCTGACATTGGATTTTCAGATGATTTACTAATAATTCACTGGAGGTAAGACTTGCAATGCAATACTAGTAATTCACTGGAGGTAAGACTTGCAGTGCAATACCAATAATTCACTGGAGGTAAGACTTGCAGTGCAATACTAATAATTCACTGGAGGTAAGACTTGCAGTGCAATACCAATAATTCACTGGAGGTAAGACTTGCAGCGCAAAACACTATGCCATGTATCTGAATTTAAGTGAACAACTACCATATCATTTACTCATTTAAAGGGACACACGACAATCTTGAGTTTTTTAAAACTCCTGGCGTTCTGTTTTTCACCATAATTTGCATTTTTACAATCATTAACATTTATTATTAGAATAGCTCAAAGCAACTTGTTTTTACATATTACTAACTGCTGACAATACTGCACCAATAATACATTAAAACAGTTGACAGAATAACAAAGAAAAATTGAATGAATTGAATTGGGTTTTAAGGAGCACCAACACATGAAAAGGTTATATGGCACCTAACAGGCATGAACATGCCAGGCTCATCCTCCATGTACATCGAGATAAAATATGGAAAATGGGTCTAGAACCTTCTCACCCTGAACTGCAGAGTTGATGCAAGTTCTATCGTAAAAACTCCACCTACGCTGGAGCCACGTTTATTGTTTTTCTGCCACTGCTCTTTTGATGCGAGCGAGATAGCACCTGAAACAATGCAGGGATCATGATGAAGACCTTTAATGAACATAAACAAAAAATGATAAAATGAACATGACTTTGGGGGGATTCTACCCCTCTGAATTCAAATGATACTGTATCAATAAATCGATATGCTAATCATGACTTCCCTGTGACCCTTTAAAGGGAGTACATCAGGGTTTTCAAAGGGATCTAGGGGTCCGACTTAAAATTGACAAATAATGATATTTTCTATTTTAAAGTGCCTAAACATAATGAATGATCCTAAAAATGACCCCTTAGTTACAAGGAAATTCATTCTGTACAGTAATACATGCTATCCTAGGTTACGCACCTAATTTCAGCATTTTATAACCGATTCCGTCCTAGCTATATGGTGTATTCGAAGTTTAAACCTTAACAATGTGGTTCAAACATCATATTTTGACGGATATAAGTGTTTTATCATGAATTGGAACGATTTTATAATTTAAGATATTTCTAGAAAAATCCTGATTTACTCCCTTTAAACAGTATTTATTTTTAACTCTTTTACGTAACAAATGTACAACATGAAGACAATAGATAATGTTTATATACTAGTCTTCAGAACTCTTGGTCTATGAATGATGAAACTAAAAATCATAAACTTGACTGAGAAATCTTGGATGATGATTGCTGGGAAATACATTTGTCTTATCGACAACATAATAAGGTAGGTTCAACATAGTACAGTTATTAGAATACAAAACATGTATAAACAATACAGCAATGGCGATACATTTCTAAATGATGAGCAAATAAAATATATAATGTTTAGATGGGTCCCGGTTAATTTTTTATGGAACAGTTTTGACAAAAATGCATCCTGTTGTTTCTATTTTTTATGCAAAAACGTGGAATTTTATTACGACAACAGGACAATGGGAAAAGTAAGTTTCAAGGTTGCTGAAAGACGCCCTGTGATTTTTCAAGAGCTGCTGGCAGAAGAAAAATATAAAAAACAGATGGGTGAATCACATACAAGAAACCGTTTATGGTCATTGACCAGTAAAGCTAAAAAGATTTGCGGAGTTTTTCCAAAACTCATAGAAAATGTGTTAATGGTTTCTAAGGAAAATCAAACTAAACTTGTTCAAAAACAGTTCAGTATTTCAGATTTTACGGAAAAAACAAAAGTTTTTAAACAAAAGCATAATTTTAGCGGGAACTGGCATTTTGTTCAATGATAATGAGGTATTCTGATGCTCCGTAATGACGAGAGATATCCCCCAATGGTCACCTAATTCTAATTTAATATTCGATTTTCCTTCATTTTAACAAAGTCGGAGTAAAACACCCACAATTTGTCTGTTAATGTGTTTCCATCCAGATTTTTAGTGACATATTTTTTCTTTTTAAGTTGTGCATGCACATATAAAAAAAGTTCCACATATCTATATTAATTTTACCTGGTAATAATAGGTATGATTAACAAAAAAAGAAGCTATAAACCTTAACAGTACACATCTGGCTGATACCTATTGCAAATGTCAAGCATCAGAAAATAACACGCTGAATCACATCTACGCTACAATTAACACAATCATCATCAGCCGATCTCATTGACGTCGAGGATATCGCCGTCTTCCATGTCCAACATCGCCGGGGTTTCATTGTTGCCTACGACTTCTCCATCAAACAAAAACTGAAGACCTGACTGGGCCTTCTTCACACGGCCAGCGTAGTCTTTCATCAGTATAGACAGAGGTTTCATCTGAAATATACATGCACATTAAATGAGTAGATTTATTAGATTGGTATGTCTAGAATGTTCATAAAACCAATTTCTAAGGCTTCTGCAAAAGGGTCACACGTCAATGGACATGACTATACCATTACTGATGGATGGCAGGAGGTATACAGTAAAGAACAGTGTACAGGAATAAGTAGGTGGTCAGCCTCCACCATTAAAAACAGCCTAAAATGTGCTTAAAAATGATGTTAAACACCAAATAAACAAACATAAATACATTATTGACTATTGGCCATGATGCATAGATGACACAAATAATGCACACAGTCAGCCATGATGCGTAGGTGACACAAATATAATGCACTGTCAGCCATGATGCATAGGTGACACAAATAATGAACAATGTCAGCCATGATGCATAGATGACACAAATAATGGATACTGTCAGCCATGATGCATAGGTGACACAAATAATGGACACTGTCAGCCAAGATGCATAGGTGACACAAATATAATGCACACAGTCAGCCATGATGCATAGGTGACACAAATAATGAACACTGTCAGCCATGATGCATAGGTGACACAAATAATGGACACTGTCAGCCAAGATGCATAGGTGACACAAATAATGCACACAGTCAGCCATGATGCATAGGTGACACAAATAATGCACACAGTCAGCCATGATGCATAGGTGACAAAATAATGAACAATGTCAGCCATGATGCATAGATGACACAAATAATGGATACTGTCAGCCATGATGCATAGGTGACACAAATATAATGCACTGTCAGCCAAGATGCATAGGTGACACAAATAATGCACACAGTCAGCAATGATGCATAGGTGACACAAATAATGGACTTATTCAGCCATGATGCATAGGTGATTCAATGGACACAGTCAGTCATGATGCATACTGTAGGTGTGTAACAATACAGCAAAAGTGTATTGCAATATATTACATATGAACCTTGGTCAAACAAATGCATTATTAATTTGTGGTTCTTATTTAAGTAGTTTTGTTGAACTGTGACTTTAAAACTGACATGACCTTTGTATTTTTATTTTATGTACCATAATGAAAGTGAAAAAAAACAAAAACACTTCAGCAATTGTCCTTTTTTATATAAAAAACCGAGTCTAAAACAAGAAAAAAACAATCTGCCCCTAGTCTACTATCTAGCTCTATCTGGTTTAAAGTTTATGACGATGCTTTTCTTCAAAATGATTCGATTCAATTCAATTCAATTGGCCATGTTTTCAACCATGCTGCATAGATGACACAATAATGGACACCTTCAACCATGCTGCGTAGCTGACACAAATAATGGACACCTTTCAACATTGCTGCATAGATTACACAAATAATGGACACCTTCAACCATGCTGCATAGATAACACAAATAATGGACACCTTCAACCATGCTGCATAGTAACACAAATAATGGACAACTTCAACCATGCTGCATAGATGACACAAATAATGACACAAATAATGGACACTTTCAACCATGCTGCATAGATGACACAAATAGCTGACACAAATAATGACACAAATAATGGACACCTTCAACCATGCTGCATAGATGACACAAATAATGGACACCTTCAACCATGCTGCACAGATGACACAAATAATGGACACCTTCAACCATGCTGCATAGTTGACACAAATAATGGACACCTTCAACCATGCTGCATAGCTGACACAAATAATGGATACCTTCAACCATGCTACATAGCTGACACAAATAATGGACACCTTCAACCATGTTGCATAGCTGACACAAATAATGGACACCTTCAACCATGCTGCATAGATGACACAAATAATGGACACCTTTCAACCATGCTGCATAGATGACACAAATAATGGACACCTTCAACCATGCTTCAAAGATGACACAAATAATGGACACCTTCAACCATGCTGCATAGCTGACACAAATAATGGATACCTTCAACCATGCTACATAGCTGACACAAATAATGGACACCTTCAACCATGTTGCATAGCTGACACAAATAATGGACACCTTCAACCATGCTGCATAGATGACACAAATAATGGACACCTTTCAACCATGCTGCATAGATGACACAAATAATGGACACCTTCAACCATGCTTCAAAGATGACACAAATAATGGACACCTTCAACCATGCTGCATATATGACACAAATAATGGACACCTTCAACCATGCTGCATAGATGACACAAATAATGACACAAATAATGGACACCTTCAACCATGCTGCATAGATAACACAAATAATGGACACCTTCAACCATGCTGCATAGATGACACAAATAATGACACAAATAATGGACACCTTCAACCATGCTGCATAGCTGACACAAATAATGAAACAAATAATGGACATCTTCAACCATGCTGCATACATGACACAAATAATGGACACCTTCAACCATGCTGCATAGCTGACACAAATAATGGACACCTTCAACCATGCTGCATAGATGACACAAATAATGGACACCTTCAACCATGCTGCATAGATGACACAAATAATGGACACCTTCAACCATGCTGCACAGCTGACACAAATAATGGACACCTTCAACCATGCTGCATAGCTGACACAAATAATGGACACCTTCAACCATGCTGCATAGCTGACACAAATAATGGACACCTTCAACCATGCTGCATAGATGACACAAATAATGGACACCTTCAACCATGCTGCATAGATGACACAAATAATGGACACCTTCAACCATGCTGCACAGATGACACAAATAATGGACACCTTCAACCATGCTGCATAGCTGACACAAATAATGACACAAATAATGGACACCTTCAACCATGCTGCATATATGACACAAATAATGGACACCTTCAACCATGCTGCATAGATGACACAAATAATGGACACCTTCAACCATGCTGCATAGATGACACAAATAATGGACACTTTCAACCATGCTGCATAGCTGACACAAATAATGGACACCTTCAACCATGCTGCATAGATGACACAAATAATGACACAAATAATGGACACCTTCAACCATGCTGCATAGATGACACAAATAATGGACACCTTCAACCATGCTGCACAGATGACACAAATAATGGACACCTTCAACCATGCTGCATAGTTGACACAAATAATGGACACCTTCAACCATGCTGCATAGCTGACACAAATAATGGATACCTTCAACCATGCTACATAGCTGACACAAATAATGGACACCTTCAACCATGTTGCATAGCTGACACAAATAATGGACACCTTCAACCATGCTGCATAGATGACACAAATAATGGACACCTTTCAACCATGCTGCATAGATGACACAAATAATGGACACCTTCAACCATGCTTCAAAGATGACACAAATAATGGACACCTTCAACCATGCTGCATAGCTGACACAAATAATGGATACCTTCAACCATGCTACATAGCTGACACAAATAATGGACACCTTCAACCATGTTGCATAGCTGACACAAATAATGGACACCTTCAACCATGCTGCATAGATGACACAAATAATGGACACCTTTCAACCATGCTGCATAGATGACACAAATAATGGACACCTTCAACCATGCTTCAAAGATGACACAAATAATGGACACCTTCAACCATGCTGCATATATGACACAAATAATGGACACCTTCAACCATGCTGCATAGATGACACAAATAATGACACAAATAATGGACACCTTCAACCATGCTGCATAGATAACACAAATAATGGACACCTTCAACCATGCTGCATAGATGACACAAATAATGACACAAATAATGGACACCTTCAACCATGCTGCATAGCTGACACAAATAATGAAACAAATAATGGACATCTTCAACCATGCTGCATACATGACACAAATAATGGACACCTTCAACCATGCTGCATAGCTGACACAAATAATGGACACCTTCAACCATGCTGCATAGATGACACAAATAATGGACACCTTCAACCATGCTGCATAGATGACACAAATAATGGACACCTTCAACCATGCTGCACAGCTGACACAAATAATGGACACCTTCAACCATGCTGCATAGCTGACACAAATAATGGACACCTTCAACCATGCTGCATAGCTGACACAAATAATGGACACCTTCAACCATGCTGCATAGATGACACAAATAATGGACACCTTCAACCATGCTGCATAGATGACACAAATAATGGACACCTTCAACCATGCTGCACAGATGACACAAATAATGGACACCTTCAACCATGCTGCATAGCTGACACAAATAATGACACAAATAATGGACACCTTCAACCATGCTGCATATATGACACAAATAATGGACACCTTCAACCATGCTGCATAGATGACACAAATAATGGACACCTTCAACCATGCTGCATAGATGACACAAATAATGGACACCTTCAACCATGCTGCATAGATGACACAAATAATGGATACCTTCAACCATGCTACATAGCCGACACAAATAATAGACACCTTCAACCATGCTGCACATATGACACAAATAATGGACACCTTCAACCATGCTGCATAGCTGACACAAATAATGGACACCTTCAACCATGCTGCATAGATGACACAAATAATGGACACCTTCAACCATGCTGCATAGCTGACACAAATAATGGACACCTTCAATCATGCTGCATAGCTGACACAAATAATTGATACCTTCAACCATGCTGCATAGCTGACACAAATAATGGATACCTTCAGCCATGCTACACAGATGACACAAATAATGGACACAGTCAGCCATGATGCATAGGTGACATAAATAATGGACATGGTCAGCCATGATGCATATAGGTGACATAAATAATGGACATGGTCAGCCATGATGCATATAGGTGACATAAATAATGGACATGGTCAGCCATGATGTATAGGTGACACAAATAATGGACACAGTCACCATGATGCATAGGTGACACAAATAATGGACACTTATAATGGACAGTCAGCCATGAAGTATAGGTGACACAATTAATGGACACTGTCAGCCATGATGCATAGATGACGCAATAATGAACAGTCACGATGCATAGGTGACAAAAATAATGGACAGTCAGCCATGATGCATAGGTGACACAAATAATCAGCCATGATGCATAGGTGACACAAATAATGGACAGTCAGTCATTATACATAGGTGACACAAATATTGGACATTCAGTCACTATACATAGGTGACACAAATAATGGACAGTCAGTCATTATACATAGGTGACACAAATATTGGACATTCAGTCATTATACATAGGTGACACAAATAATGGACAGTCAGTCATTATACATAGGTGACACAAATATTGGACATTCAGTCATTATACATAGGTGACACAAATAATGGACAGTCAGTCATTATGCATAGGTGACACAAATATTGGACATTCAGTCATTATACATAGGTGACACAAATAATGGACAGTCAGTCATTATGCATAGGTGACACAAATAATGGACAGTCAGTCATTATGCATAGGTGACACAAATAATGGACAGTCAGTCATTATGCATAGGTGACACAAATAATGGACACAGTCAGTCATTATGCATAGGTGACACAAATAATGGACACAGTCAGTCATTATGCATAGGTGACACAAATATTGGACATTCAGTCATTATACACAAGTGACACAAATAATGGACAGTCAGTCATTATACACAAATGACACAAATAATGGACAGTCAGTCATTATACACAAATGACACAAATAATGGACAGTCAGTCATTATACACAAATGACACAAATATTGGACAGTCAGTCATTATACACAAGTGACACAAATAATGGACAGTCAGTCATTATGCATAGGTGACACAAATATTGGACAGTCAGTCATTATACACAAATGACACAAATAATGGACAGTCAGTCATTATACACAAATGACACAAATAATGGACAGTCAGTCAGTATACACAAATGACACAAAGATTGGACAGTCAGTCATTATACACAAGTGACACAAATAATGGACAGATATGCCAATTAATACTTACACGATGAGCTTTTATCAGTTCCTTGTGTTTTGATCCCCGAGTCTGAACAACCAGCTCTATCATGTTGGCATCCTCGTGGTCAAAGCTCAAGCTGTCATTGAAGGAGTCCTCGGCATTCTGGTTGATGTGACACGCTGTTAACATAACAAAATACGGTAGTATTAACAGGGCTGTCTCTAATTTTTGAAACATACTTCGATTTGACAGGCGGCTATCAAAATGATGGAGTAAAGCGAGTGAGGTTGTTACAGGGTCCGCGGGCATTCTCCTCCGCGGATAAGCCTAGAGTCTAATTACATGCAATCTCCTGTTTTCTTGCTAATTAAGTTCAGGATTTTTAGTTATTTTAGAATTTCGTCCTATGGTAACGTGTGCAAAATGTAATTTCAGACCGTAAGACCAACCACATACCGTCCTAGATTGAAAATCTTAGCATGGTTATCTCAATTCTAATGCAAATCAATTTTAATACCAGAAATATAGGATGAAACCCTACATAAACGATAGTTTTTTCCACCAGCGATTTTTTTTACCCTTTTGGGAATGGTACCTATTCAATCAGGAAAATTCACGCTGTTTTGCCTTAAATTGGGAATTTTTCACTATCAGACAAAAGCAATATTGTATGTTTAAATACACTGCAAACAAATTACCATGTATACATTCTCTTGTACTGTTTCATTACCCTCCCCTAATAATATATATTTCCCCCCTTTTTCTCTTTATTTATTTTTATTTTTTTTGGATTGGGAATTTTTGGAAAAAAACCCATACTTCTTGCCATTGAGAATGGTACTGTTTTTCAGCACCACTTATATAAGGGAGAAAACTCTGTCCACTGACAACTCCAACTCATGGGCGCCACGATGAAAATCTGGCATTTTATGGTTACAAATTGGAGGCCTTTGACAATAGAATAATATGCTACGTTCTAAGGTAGTTGTATTAAATTGGTTATTATGGTGTTAGATTATCATGCAGCCATTTGAGGGCATAATGGAAGTGAATTGTTTCAAATGAGTTTTCTCTTTAAATAGTCTTTATTTATAATTATTATAACTATAGATTATTTTTGGGGAGGGGTGGGGGATGAAGTAGCGTCAGTTACTTTGTTTACAGGACTTTTTATAGCCGTTATTGAGTCATATTTGTTTCCCAATTTTGAGAAGGAAATTCCCAATTGAAAGAAGAAAAAGAAAAAACACTGAAAAGAAGCAAAAATGTGACTTCCCAATTGAAAGAAGAAAAAGAAAAAACACTGAAAAGAAGCAAAAATGTGACAAGTATTAAATATGAAATGCTTTTAAATGCCTCTGTGGATCTTGTTGTACTGTAAACAGTATGAAAGATACAATTATGAAATAAATGTTTGACTGTTTTATTTCCCAATTTTATGAAAAATTGTGCTAAAATTCCCAATTTTGAGGGTATGGGTTATATTTCCAAAATGTAGAAAAAAGGCACTGATTTATGTTGTCGAATTACAAAGTCAATGTTTCATAAATGATGACATTATTGGCCAATTGACTAACTTATGATATCTGCTGTATGCAGTTTCACAGACATGGGACTATCTGTGGGCCGTAGCGTCTTGTCGTTGTGAACCAGCATCACACACTTTTCTGGGACGTTCTCTCTCGCTGCAACCTGGGTGATTATTGTAGAAAATGGTTCATCCTGTAATAAATTAGATAAGCTTGTAATATATTCACAAATCTAACACCTGCGCAGTCTTTCATATACACACAGAAGAGAGACAGCTGTATGTTATTCTACGATAAAATACAGCTGTTCCATTAATTCCCTGCGTATATTTCTTCCGTTTGAAGCGCCACGTTACATGACGTCACTTGGTAGTGTATTTGAACATATTGTACCGCGCAGAACTTTGCATATGGGGGCGCCCAATGGAACAGCCTGTAAACATAGCAGCCTGATTATCTTGACGTCCAAGATAATATATAGTGCCCCCGCAATAGCGTAAACAATGGGGTTATTGTTGTGTTAGAATCAAAATAATAAACACGTACCTGTATTTTATAGGTGAATAAAATACAGTTAGTCGTTCAGATGCGAATAATTAAATCACTCGTGCTAAAGCACTCGAACTGAATTGAAGTTTTACGGCACACCAACACAAGAAAGGTTATATGGCACCAAACGGATGAACATGCCAGGCTCATCCTCCATTTACATCTAGATAAAATATGGAGAATGGGCCTAGAAGCTTCTAAATTGCAGAGTTGCTGCAAATTCTATTGTAGACACTCCATTTACGATGGAGCCACGTTTCCACATTTGCATATGTGGTGCCATGAAGAAAACCTTGAATGCGCATGATAAAAAAATGACAAAATGAACATGAAGGCGGGGTCCTACCCCTCTGCCTCTAGCAGGATTTGCAGTGGTTGTATTCTACCCCGGCAACCACACGGGGAGAACTATCAATGAAGGTGATGCATACCCCAACTTTTAAAAAAAATAAAATCTAAGTAAAACTAGATCTATCAATGAAGGTGATGGATACCCCTGCTTTTTGATCAGTTGTTGTATGTATATGAAGTTTGGAAACAACCCATTCAAAATTGAATGCAAGTAATAAAAATATGTTACAGGACGCGGCGGGACAAAAACGTTTTACCGGACGGGACGTTACAGACAGCATGATTCTTTTATAACTCCCACTTCACTTCGTGAAAGCGGGGTTATAACAGAGGTCCATAATCCTGTAAATAATTGCAGAATCAAAAACCTTAAATGCAGAGATACATCATTATCATCATGTGTGAAATGAATGCCAAGTGTAATAACAATTCATAAGTTAAAATTTTTGAAGTGAAAGTCACATGAAGTTCATTATACAATATCAGAGTGGAATTGAATTGAATTGGGTTTTAAGGTGCACCAACACATGAAAGGTTATATGGCGCCTAACAGGCATGAACATGCCAGGCTCATCCTCCATGTTTATCGAGATAAAATATGGAGAATGGGCCTAGGACCTTCTCACCCTGAACTGCAGAGTTGCTGCAAATTCTATTGTAGACACTCCATTTACGCTGGAGCCACGTTTATTGTTTTTCTGCCACTGCTCTTAGTGATGTGAGCAAGACGGCACCTGAAACAATGCAGGGGTCATGATGAAGATCAACAAAAAATGACGAAATGAATATGAATGGGGGGGTCCTACCCCTCTGCATGTGACGGTGTGTTTGCATTGGTTCTATTCTACCCCGGCAACCACACGGGGGATATCAGAGTGGAACATTCTAAGTGAAACAAATTCTGTAATAAATTAGCTAATCATTAATTTGTGAAGCAGAGGGACGTAAGGTCATCAGTTTTATGTGTATAAGTAGTTAGGGAACAATCCATTTGAAACTGTTTGAGAAAAATGTTTTACATTAAACAACATAAGATTCTAAATTTCTATGTCAAACAAAGGGCCAAAATTCTGTAATAAATCAGGCAATCAACAATAGAGGGAAACAAGGTCATCAATTGTTATGTGTATGTTAAGTCTGGGAACAATACAGTGGAAACTGTTGGAGAAGTGCAAGTAATACAAATGTATTATGTGACGGGACGCAACGCAATGTGACGTTACTGACAGCGTGGTTCCTATATAGCTCCAATTCACTTTGTGAAGCGGGGGTATAATGAAGTTGTATCTGCCTTCAAGATCAGCAATGCCGGAAAAAACAGTTTGGTATTAACTTTGCCAGAAAATAGATAAGAATGGAGTGGGGTGTGGTCGGGGAGTTGTCACTGTACAACATACCGTGATGATACGTCACTTGGAAATGAAATGGGGTTTTATGTCTGATTAACACATGATATTATGATGTTATTAATTAAGTGGTTTCATATTGGCCCAGTTATTGGTCCAAGGACTGTCATATTGGCCCAAGGCCGAAGGACCAATAACTCGGACAATATGAAAACACTTAATTAATGACAATTTTATTAATTAACAGCCACTACAGTATAATTTGTTTTTAATCAAATTATTTTGACATACTTTGCGTTTATTTATAGTAGCGTTAATTTCATTTATATGTCAAAAAGCGAGTGCGAATGACGTTACTTAACGTGAATGACGTCACTTAAATCTCGTAATGGCGAATTTATTCATATTGGCCTTGATTTTTCATATTGGCCGAGTTTGCGTCGTGTTGTGTGTAGAGTTTCTAGTAAAACAAGGCTAATATAGTTAAGTTAATTAATAACAGGTTATATTGGGACAGCAATCTCAGAGGGAGATGAGATGAAGGGTGAAGTTTCCCATCAGACATGCCTCCACCAGTGAGCAAACCCACGTAGTGTAGAGGTCTGTAAGCTGGAGGCCATATCTAACTGCCTAGATTAAAGTAGCTATACCGCAAACAACAGTACAATTTTACAAAATATGTACACCATTTCTAAACTTACTGACCATAAGGTGTATATATAACTTACATATAATGGGAATCCAAACTATATAGACACAATATAAACAGCTTTAACCAGCCAAGTTAAACCCTGTGGAGCGTTGTGGTCTAGTGGTAGAGCATTGGACCCATGACCGAAAAGTCGTGGGTTCGATCCCGCCATTGCCATATGTGTTGTGTCCCTGAGCAAGACGAGCAAGACACCTTATCTGTAGTTGCTTAGTACTGGTTCTACCCAGGAAGACATCGAGAGTGATTCAAATAAGTTCATAGAGCTTTCCTTACAATCAATGTAAAATAAGTATTTTTAAAGTTTAAACTAAACCCAAAAACTGGATCATCGAAATAAGAGTTACCAACTCATAATTCATTTTACGCATATCTATAACAGGTATTTTAAAGGGACACACGGCAATCTTGATTTTTCAAAAACTCACAGCGTCCCGTTAGTTTTTCTCTTAACTGGAATTTGTTCAATCATTAATATTAATTGTTAGAATAATTCAAAGAAATTGTTTTTATATATTACTAACTTTTTATAATATTGCACCAATAATATATTTAAAAGAAATGGTAAAATAATGAAGAAAATTGAAATCTCAATTTTTTATTTAATTATATATATGCAAGCAGTTTTAAAGTAACAACGATGCATGCCATGTGTCCCTTTAAGAACCCGTTAAGAAATATTTTCTTTTAATCGACACATATACATTATTATACGACATGAACACCTAGATAAAGTTTTGATAAACAGGTTTGTAGTGTAATT
The DNA here is from genome assembly GCA_037043455.1 of Cyrtodaria siliqua. Classification (NCBI taxonomy): domain Eukaryota; kingdom Metazoa; phylum Mollusca; class Bivalvia; order Adapedonta; family Hiatellidae; genus Cyrtodaria; species Cyrtodaria siliqua. Next base: position 60,981 of record JAWPHD010008703.1, on the reverse strand, counting down.
GTGCAGTTATTTGGCGGGTTAATTTCTTTAAGAGAGTATCTATGTATATCTGACAGACAGGTCAAATCAGATAAAACTAAAATGCATTTTCATGCTGAAAATGCTAAATTGATTGGCACAGCCTCTTTCTGATTTGCCATTTTCTAAGCCTTGCCAAATAAACTATTTAACAGCATGATCAAAGTACTTTCTAGAACCTGGTGGTGGCCCTGATGTCAACCATTTTATGTTTTATGATGTCATATACCTTGCCTTGTATTTATCCTTGTAATTATTGTTTGTTTCTATGCGTGTTGTTGTTTTGTTTCTATGCGTGTTTTTGTTTTGTTTCTATGCATGTTTTTGGTTGACTGTGATCCTTGAATGCTACATTTCCTGTCCGACTTTATATCTACTTCTGTATATTTCCCCGTGCCCTGTGATTTATCTGGAGTGTGACCTCGTAAGTACCATCTATGACAAATACATTTATCTGAAAATGGAAAAGTCCGGGTGGTGGGGTAAGAATAATAAATCTACTTACTGGGTCGAGAGAGTATCTCTGTATCTGCCCCATGTGGTCTATCCTGACTGTGACCTCAGAATCATCTATCACATACACATCGGGCTCCGGGCTCTGGAACTGCTGGGATGCCTTCAACTGACCTTGGGCATCCGAGAGATTCTTTGTCAAGTTGCTAAAAAAACATGAGGAAAACGATAAATAAACTGTCCGGGTTCTATGAATTTAAAAACTAACCTGACTGCAACCTTATATAAAGAACAACTCAGAACATATACAATTAATTATTGAAAATTAAGACTGGCATGTGAAGTCACACAGCACCAGAAATTATACAATGTGCCTTTTGTGTGTGAAGAAAATTATCTTTCTGCTAATATAACAGTTCAAAAACAAAACAAACAAAAAAATGCAAATTAGAATAATTATTACATGATAAAAGTAAATTTATCTTAAAAAAATTGAAGATTTTTAAAAAGTAACAAACATGTTGTGTTTCCATTTTTTTTAAGCAAGCGCAATAGTTCACAACTCGGCATGTTTCCTGTGTTGATGTACATCCTGAATCCAGGTCGACACTCAAGCATAAAACTACACACATGAAAAATACTACTGCTAGTAAAAACAGAAGTGGTTCTCACGAGATTTTTCAAATTTATTTTTGTGGAAACGCATTGAATATTGATTACAATGGAGGAAAGAAAGATTGAGTTATTTTCTTTAATATTGTATTATTATTATGAAGAAATGATATATCCCTGTGATATATGCAGCCAAATATAGTTTACTGTTTGGAAACTGAGAGGTTGAAGATATTACAAAATGTATTTTGTATTTATACATAGTAGTGCTGCGAGGTATTATCGGTTTATCAGTGTATTGTGATATGGACCTCAAAATAATATGTACCAGCGTTTTTTTTCCTTCTTTGGACGGGTCCGGTAAACGGACCCCTTCCCAATCGCCAAAAAATAGTATTTTTTCCAATTTTGAGTAAAAAAAAAAAAAAAAAAAAATATTAAAAAAAAAAAAAAAAATCCCAATTCCAGATTTTTCTTCCCAAAATTGTAAAATGTTTTAGAATAATCTTCTTAATAAAGTTTTTTACCAGGGTTTTCGACATTTCTTATGCTTTTCTGTGTAAATTGAACAAAATACAAAAACAAATTATTTTCCCAATTCTGGGAAAAAACGCGCGTTTTTTCCCAATTTTGAGAAAAATCGCGTGTTTTTTCCCAATTTGACCGGTCACGGACCCATTCCCAAAATGGTGAAAAAAAACGCTGTGTACTGTGATATTTTTTAGCATACCGGTTTGTAACGGTTATCTCTAAACGGTTTTCTCTACACGTGTTTTGATTATGAAAGTAAATCGTTCCGTGTTGGTAATAGAACTGTAAATATACATAATGGGAAGTGGTGCCGGCACCACCATAGTTAACAATAGATGCACTGCCAATAATATCTGGTGTTCGCGTATCATAATGCGCGCATATGCAGTGCTGGTTGCCATGCACTCAGACGAGCATGGCCGACTCAAGTGATTGAGAAATGTTAAAAACAAAAGAGCTAAATTGTGTGTTTGGGATCACTTTGGGCTTAAAAAGTTTAAAACGGGCACTACAATAGTAGTCTAGATCTAGGCCATGTTGCATTTTGTAAAATATGCAAAGTTACAGTCAATTTAAGGGCTCCGGCAGCAAAACACATTTGGGAAGACTTTACTCGAAGTTGAATACAGAACAGAAAGTAGACATTGTCAACCTCTGACCTGCCATGTCCAATGTTTCTGCCAATGTTTCTCATTCACAAGCACAACCAACATTGCATCACGTTATGTCATCTGCATCGAAGTACACCAGGAAATCGGCAAAGTCTATTGAAATTATCAACGCAATTGTACAAGAAAATATATTATGATAGGTATCGCGATACAGCCTCTTGTATCGCAATATATTGCGACACGCTTTTTGGATGCGATACGCAGCAGTAATATATAATGATATTCTTTGCTTTAGAGGAGATAATGCACTATTTTCAAGGGCTCTGACAAACTTGAAAAAAGCTGAAAGAATTATCAAAATGCCATGAAAAATAAAAGATATATGACCTTTTTGAAAATTTGCAAAGAAACATAAATGGAGGTGGCCATCTTGGAACGACGTCATCGCGCCTTTTTACCATATATGGTATATTGACAAAATGTGTATTTTAAAGCAAAGAAAATTACTGCAATGAAAAGTAAGCATACAGTTTATACATTTTACATAGGTATATTTATTTTTCATCAATTTGCAGTGATTTGCTTTGATAATTCTTACAGCTTTTTTCAAGTTTTTCTGAGCCCTTTTAAATAAATTGTGTTTGAAAATAGTGCATCAACCCCTTTAAAGCAAAGAAAATCACTAAATATAACCCCTTTAAGTGATAATTATCAATACGCCATATATGGTAGTTAAGAACTATGGTCAGATGACGGCTCCCATATCTTTTTAAGAACAACTTCATATGGTCATACTTGAAGTGTCTCCGTATTTTTACAGATGGCGGGAGGTGTACAGTACTGGTTCTACCCAGGAAAAGGGGGTGGTCTGCCTCCACCACAAAAAAATCGACCGTCATATATAACCTTACATGTGTTGAAAATGACGTAAAACATCATACAAACAAACAAGGGTTTGTTTATCAACTGATTTTGATGATTTTTTCACCCTTATCTAAGAGTTTCTGAATGTTCAATAATAGATTGTTTGGCTATATACCTGTGTATAAGACTGTCATGTGTCTACTATTAGTGGTGGGCAATAGGTTGAAATTTACAATCGATCGGTTGGCTGTAACTGATCAATCATCGGTTATATATAGGATAGAGGCTATGAAGAAAAATCTACACCATTAAGAAACCGAAAAGGAAGGAGCGTAGCGACCGGGCGCGGTTCCTTAATGGTGAAGATTTCTCTTCATAGACTCTATCCGGCTTAGTGTTTATGATAGGTTTTATGATAGTCTCTATATAGGTCACACTCCAAACCATAAAGTGCGCTGGTAGTAAAATCTTCATGAATAAATGGTGCAAGTGTTTGAAATTCTAAGACATACGATTGGTTTAAAATGTAGAGTAAACACTAAAATCGGTTAGTCATTATAAAGTACAATGTATAACATGTGTACATTAGTCTAAGTTTGAGGCCTTGAACTTAAAATAACTTTTGATTAAGTTTGTATTCTTTCCCCTGTTGTTTCTTATGCCATTGTTATTTCATTATATTCAGCAAAATAATTCTTATTGATACAAATGTGTTTGTGTATAATATTATGCTCATTTTCACCAGTGTAATTCGTAACTGTTGTTGTAACACTACCAGACCCTTTAAGAAGTAATAATAATAGTTTAATAACAAGTGGTAGAAGTATCTCGCAGTTAATAGTAAATGACCATTATTCTACAATTTGGTATGATCCTCTCAAATAGCAGATATTATATTAGCTTACTCAGGTATATAGTAGGCGGGATACCTTGATAGACCAATTGAATAAATGTGTAGGAATCCAATAAGATGATTGCACGTGGGTTCAGGTATATACTGGGATGTTTTAGTAGCGAGAGAGAGATCTGGTAGAATCTGGAGAATGTAGAGAGATTAGTTGGACTTGTATACCACTATACGATCAGACATTAAAATGGGGTAGCTTTAAAGACTATTAAAGCGTGTATTTAAGAGTCTGGACTTGTTATTTATTAATGCCCTAGTGACATAGTGTCACATTGTCTCCTGAATAATCAGGTTTATTTTTTTTAATGTTTAAGCTTATATAATTTTATTTCAACTTACTTTACAGCGTTAAGAAGGTTCTTCTTCTTTTTGCCCCCTCCTCTGTGTCTGCCTCTAGCATTGAACTGTGGGGGTGGGGGAGGGGACAGGGACCGCTTGGCATTGTTGTTGTTACTGGGGGTGTTCCTGTAAAGTAACACGAGACATAAGATGCTCAGCAAAGAAAACATAACAGGGCCTTCATCTGTACAATACTTGAAAACATAACAGGGCCTTCATCTGTATAATACTTGAAAACATAACAGGGCCTTCATCTTTACAATACTTGAAAACATAACAGGGCCTCCATCTGTATAATACTTGAAAACATAACAGGGCCTTCATCTGTACAATACTTCAAAACATACAGGGCCTTCATCTGTATAATACTTGAAAACATAACAGGGCCTTCATCTGTACACCATTTCAAAACATAGCAGGGCCTTCATCTGAACAATACTTCGAAACATAACAGGGCCTTCATCTGTGTAATACTTCAAAACATAACAGGGCCTTCATCTTTACAATACTTGAAAACATAACAGGGCCTTCATCTGTGTAATACTTCAAAACATAACAGGGCCTTCATCTTTACAATACTTGAAAACATAACAGGGCCTTCATCTGTATAATACTTCAAAACATAGCAGGGCCTTCATCTGTATAACATGGAAAACATAACAGGGCCTCATCTCTATACTACTTTAAAACAACAGGGCCTCATCTCTATACTACTTCAAAACAACAGGGCCTTTATCTTTACAATACTTCAAAACATAACAGGGCCTTCATCTGTACAATACTTGAAAACATAACAGGGCCTTCATCTGTATAATACTTCGAAACATAACAGGGCCTTCATTTGTACAACACTTGAAAACATAACAGGGCCTTCATCTGTATACTACTTCAAAACAACAGGGCCTTCATCTGTACGAGGGGCGCTCATTATATAATGCAACTATCCCTACAAAGCACAAAATAACAATCATATGCACACAATTTTTATTACATCCCTTCAAAATATTCTCCCTTTACACGTATGCACAATTTCAACCTTTTAATCCAATTTTGGAAAGCGCTGGCATAGTCCTTTTTAGGCACACCTTCCAGATACTGGAATATTGCAGAACCAATCGCATTCCTGGAGCGAAATCTTCGGCCCTCTAAGTGTTTCTTCATGCGGGGAGGGAAACAAACAAAAAATCACAAGGGGCCAGGTCAGTGGAGAATACGGAGGGTGACAAAGTACAGTCACGCCCTTTTCTTTCAAAATTGTTAACCGTCGCAGACTTATGAGCATGAGCATTATCGTATAACAGTGACATGCGTGATAAGCCAAGGGCTGGGCGATGTTTTCTTAACCTCTGTTCCATTTTTTTTTCCATACAAGGTCCCTATACATAGTTCCTGTTAGTTTAAACTTATTTATTTTACATCGCTTGTAACGAAAGCTCTATGAACTTATTTGAATCACTTTCGATGTCTTCCTGGGTAGAACCAGTACTAAGCAATGCAGATAAAGTGTCTTGCTCAGGGACACAACGCATATGGCAATGACGGGAATCGAACACATGACTTTTGGATCATGGGTCCGACGCTCTACCACTAGACCACAGCGCTCCACTAGTTCCTGTTAGGCCATCCTTAAAAAAATATTTGTTTGCTGTGCTCCGACCCTGAATTTTTTAAGTTGGTAGGTAGGTCTTCTTTTTTTTTTTTGCCACAGTCCTGGTTAAGCATTTTAACAAATCATAATTTCCTATCTCAATGTATTATAATGCAGTCTGTGGATAACCTCATTAATATTTCTTTACGAGTAATAAAAACTTTTTTTAAAGTAAAAAAAAAAAAAAAAAAATCAGAAAAGGCTAAAAAAATAAATCGGTCGCTGCCAGTCGGAGCACAGCAAACAAACACTTTTTTAAGGATGGCCTTACTGTTCTACCCCGGGGAATCGCCACTTGCGCCGTTTCCCCGCGACTATTGAAGAAAATAGCATACATCACTTTCTTCACACTAATGGTCCGTTTTGCTACAGATGGTCTTCTGGTATTTTTTGTTGCCTGTATTTTATTACTTGTTTTCCTGGTAGGTTCATAATAATGTACGCAAGTTTCGTCGCCTGTCACTAAGTTTGAAAACGCTCGTTGGTCAAATTTAGGGTATTTTTTCAACAATTTACGGGCTAGCGAAACACGCTGCTTCTTCTGGTCTTCCGTTAAGAGGTGGGGGATCCATGTAGCAGAAATTCTTCTTACCTTCAAAACTTTTTTCAATATTTTAAAGACGGATCTGGTCGATATGCCTAGGCACTTAGCTAACTGACCAGTAGTTAATCTAGCATCTTTTACTCCTTCACTTTTTGGCTATTTTTGGGTGTCACCACACTAAATGGTCTTCCAGGACGGGGCTTATCTTCAATTGAATTAATTCCACTTTTAAATTGTTTAATCCAACGTGTAACTGTGGCATATGACACTTTATTAGTTCTATAAGCATCACCAAGTTCATTGAATATGTTCCGGGCACTTAATCCAAGTCTAAAACGTGTTTTTATATAACCCAGTATTTGGGAGCTGAAATCACTAACCATAATTATACACAGTGTATATGAATATGTCTACTCAAAATGACGATCAAATCAAAACTATTGCACGGATTATAACAAGTTTGATATCATTTAAAAGGTAATGCATTGGACTGTAATATAAAGCAAAAAGCACGAGGATATCGAGTTATTTTCAATTGACAGCTATAGTTGCATTATATAATGAATGCCCCTCGTATAATACTTCAAAACATAACATTGTTCTTTACAATACTTCAAAACAACAGGGCCTTCATCTGAACAATACTTCAAAACAAAACAGGACCTTCTTCTGTACAATACTTCAAAACATAACAGGGCCTTCATCCGTACAATACTTCTAAACATAATAGGGCTTTCATCTGTACAATAATTGAAAACATGGCAGGGCCTTGGTGCATTGAGTCAATTGTTTGCCAAATAAGTAAGTTTATTGAACATAATACCATGTTTGTTTTCCCTATTTCGAACATAAGTTTCAGCATAAATCTACGATGCAGTACTGAATTTAAAGACAGGATAAGGCAATCTGTCCAACCTATGATTATTAAGTTTAGCAAGACAAAATGAAGGCAATATGTTTACTATAATTGATGATTATGCAGTTTTACACAAATAGAAGGCAATATTTCTACTATAATTGATGATTATGCAGTTTTACACAAAATGAAGGCAATATTTCTAAGTAGTATAATTGATGATTATGCAGTTTTACACAAAATGAAGGCAATATGTTTACTATAATTGATGATTATGCAGTTTTACACAAATAGAAGGCAATATTTCTACTATAATTGATGATTATGCAGTTTTACACAAAATGAAGGCAATATTTCTAAGTAGTATAATTGATGATTATGCAGTTTTACACAAAATGAAGGCAATATGTCTACTATAATTGATGATTATGCAGTTTTAAACAAATAGAAGGCAATATTTCTACTATAATTGATGATTATGCAGTTTTAAACAAATAGAAGGCAATATTTCTACTATAATTGATGATTATGCAGTTTTACACAAAATGAAGGCAATATTTCTAAGTAGTATAATTGATGATTATGCAGTTTTACATAAAATGAAGGCAAAATGTCTACCATAATTAAGAAATAGAACATCGTTTACTGTGAATTATCATTTAATATATCACGGTTTGAACGACAAACCGTGATATATTATAGATAATTCACCGTAAACGATGTTCTATTTCTATTCTAATACCCCTAAAATGTGAAAATAACGCACACATCTGAAATCTTTCGCATTGCTTTGCTTGCTCTCCTAACGTTGCATACGTTACAATGCGGAATGCACAATGCTTATTCTCCCAACGTTGCAAAAATTACAGTGATATATCGTTCAATATAACAAGATATTTTAAACTAGGCTATATAGTGCGGGTGTATTAGAATTGATGATTATGCAGTTTTACACAAATAGAATGCAATATGTCTACTATAATTGATGATTATGCAGTTTTACACAAAATGAAGACAATACTTTTACTATAATTGATGATTTAATATCCAGTTTTACACAAAATGAAGGCGATACTTCTGTTATTAAACCTACGATTATGTAATTGTTATAACATAATGAAGGTAATCTTTCTGTTAGAACCTATGATTATGCAATATGAAAGACATAATGAAGGCAATATTTAGTGTAATCTATGATTAGTTAATAAGGCTGGCAAATGAAAAGGGCCGTCTCACATCCATACAATAGGACCGGGTTTATGGCACGGTCAGATGACAAATAAGTGTAAAAGTGTATCTATGGATGTGATCTTACTGTAGATTTTGGCAGTTTTCATTTTCTTCATCATCATCTGACAAATACAGGATGGGATCCCGCTGCGATAGTTTGGGTGGGGTCATCTTGGAACACCTTGACAGTAGATCATCCTCCACATCTGAAATGTAAACCAATTGGTTGGAAACAGTTAACTAAAGGTAAAATACTCATGTTTTTCAATAATCAAGGACATTAACTCTGTAAGGCATGAGCCAATGTTGGTCATTATTAAACTCTTCGAGATATTATTGAAACAAACCTTTAAATCATACTTGGTAAAAATCAGGCACTATTTACTAAAGATATTGTTTACACAAGTCAGTGCTGTCACTGCATAACATATCGATTTATAATTTTTTATCTTATTTGAACACATTTTTTACTAGCTCATAGGACTACCCAAACACAAAGATTGTTACCCGGGTGGCATTTTTACTAGCCTCGAGCTACAGGACTAGTGCTAATTTCGAGCCCTGCAGCAAGTGATCCAGCCACGGCTCTTACCCGCAGGAATGTGAACACAAAACCTTTACACCAGTGACCACAGTTTTAACAATAACACTGTATCTGTACAAATAAACCATCTGTAGTGTAATAATGTATCTGTACAAATAAAACATATGTAGTGTAATAATGTATCTGTAAAAAGCTTCTGTAGTGTAATAATGTATCTGTACAAACCATCTGTAGTGTAATAATGTATCTGTACAAGGCATCTATAGTGTAATAATGTATCTGTGCCAACCATCTATAGTGTAATAATGTATCTGTACAAGGCATCGGCAGTGTAATAATGTATCTGTACAAAGCATCTTAGTGTAATAATGTATCTGTAAACACCATCTGCAGTGTAATAATGTATCTGTACCAACCATCCGTAGTGTAATAATGTATCTGTACAAATCATCTGTAGTGTAATAATGTATCTGTACAAAGCATATGTAGTGTAATAATGTATCTGTACCAACCATATGTAGTGTAATAATGTATCTGTACACACCATCTGTAGTGTAATAATGTCTCTGTACACACCATCTGTAGTGTAATAATGTATAGATCTGTACAAAGCAACTGTAGTGTAATAATGTATCTGTACACACCATCTGTACAAACCATATGTAGTGTAATAATGTATCTGTACGAGGCATCTGTAGTGTAATAATGTATCTGTACTAACCATCTGTAGTGTCTGTGATGGCATGCTGCATCTCTTCCTCCAGCTCATGTGACTTAATATTGTTGAAGCATTTTGATACGCAGGAAGAATAGATTGCCGAGGATGTTGGGATTGCTTCCTTGGACAGCAACGACTCCGTCAGACCAATATTCTTCTTTGAGAAGCCTCGGCGAGCCCTCATCCCCGAGGACTTGGCTTTCTTCGCCTTGAGTTGATCGTCGTCACTGTCAGAACTCTGTAACAGTGCAAGCACATTATAAATAAAGTCTACCAAAACCTGGCCACAATGATAGACTGCTACACAGCGTTTATATATATCCGACTGTAGAAGTCCGCCGCTATTATGTTTACCTGCTTGTTTTATAGGCATAGCCATTTTCACAGTTTATAGATATCCACCCCCTTACTTCCTTTATGTAAGTGAGGCGTCTGCATTATGTAAACAATATTGAAACAAATCCCAATGCATGTATATCTTTTTACAGAACGTAGATGACACTTGGCCACGATCATGGTTTGAATGCGCTTTATTTAGCCGTAATTTACGGCAACAAAATCGGTGTTTGACTGTCGCTTATATGAGTGAAACAGTACTTGTGCAGTGAAGCAGCCTACCACAATGACAGAATTTCACCTGTAGACTTTGTACTTCTTTACTTCATACTTACTTATTGTTCTTCAACTTACAGTTTTTACCATGTTTGACCAATAGTAATCTATCTCTATCCATATATACTGATATACGATCTGTCTAGTTACTATTATCAGCAGCGCCATTTCAGGGGTAGTATTATGGGCTTGAATGCTGTTTAAAACATTAGTTCAGCAAGATCTTTAATGTGCATGGGATATTTCTCTCCCTCGCTATACACAGGAACGACTGATTTTGTATATTTAATGGTAGACACGTTTTTGACAATGGTCATTTCTGACCATGTAATTGAACATTTAATATAGGATGTTCCGCAGACCAAGTTCATGATCTACTAGGACCGTATTATCAAAGGAAATTGTACCTTTTGATTATTATCTTCTATTATTATTAATAGAAGGACTCTCAGGGTCATCCCCAGCCCTTTTTGGCATTGCGCTGCCAGTGGCCCATGGTCCTTTCCTAATCAAACTTTTACTTCAACCACAGACCAGGCAACAAGTACCAAATACATCAACTGTTGGTTTGGGAAGCTGAGCGCGACTGATAGGTAAGTAGACTGCTACCTATTCTCTTTGTGCGTTATATATGGCGCGGGGTATAACACATTTACAACAATTGGCGATCCCTTCATCTGACAGCGATCTCTTAAATTTGTGCCGCAATCCCTTAAAAGTGTGTCAAAACATTCATTTCCAGAGTGTTAAATAACACCCTGAGGCTGCTGTTGGCATAAACTCCTGACAAATGTAACATCCTTAGCTTCTGACTGGAGTGTTTTCATATGGATTAGAGGAGCAGTGGTTTTAATTTACCCCGTGATAAATGGGGAAATTCAACCATGTGTTCCAGACCTGTCAACACTGAAGTCGGGGTTTTCATTAAGAGCTGGTCGCTGACCAAACCAACTGTTTCAAGTGAGATTTTGGGCCGGCTCAAATCTCCAAAGATAAAAAAAACAGCATTTTATTTTTTAAAAAAATGCCATTGCAGCACTTCACGTCTACAGCGATTGCAGTACGCCTGCTCAAATCAAATTTAGGCCTGCTACACCTGTAATTAATGAAAACCCTGTAGAACTAACTATGACGTCACTCAAAACGGTGGCTTTCACATCCGTTTTACAACAACCTTCAAATGGTCATATCTTTTTTGCTTATCATCCAAGTTCGATAATTCTTTCACCCTTTTCCAAGTTTTTGAGTGTTCTTGAAAGTAAAGCATGTTTAATTGTATGCCTACATTCCCTTTAAATATAAAATGATGGGAAAATAATCTCACTTAACTTAAAATTATTGAAATCACATCGAATTCAGTGCTCCAGTTAAGATGAGTATCTGTAATTACGCAAATTTTTCACCAAAAAAGCACACTTAAAATAAAATGAGAATCTAACCGTGTACACTTTTAAAACAAACTTAGTAAAACAGAGTGTGCCCAGTCACACTCAGTATATGCTTAGTGAAGTTTGAGGTTACTGAACGACAATCAAGTGCCCAGTCACACTCAGTATATGCTTAGTGAAGTTTGAGGTTACTGAATGACAATCAAGTGCCCAGTCACACTCAGTATATGCTCAGTGAAGTTTGTGGTTACTGAATGACAATCAAGTGCCCAGTCACACTCAGTATATGCTTAGTGAAGTTTGAGGTTACTGAATGACAATCAAGTGCCCAGTCACACTCAGTATATGCTTAGTGAAGTTTGAGATTACTGAATGACAATCAAGTGCCCAGTCACACTCAGTATATGCTTAGTGAAGTTTGAGGTTACTGAATGACAATCAAGTGCCCAGTCACACTCAGTATATGCTTAGTGAAGTTTGAGGTTACTGAATGACAATCAAGTGCCCAGTCACACTCAGTATATGCTTAGTGGAGTTTGAGGTTACTGAATGACAATCAAGTGCCCAGTCACACTCAGTATACGCTTAGTGAAGTTTGAGATTACTGAATGACAATCAAGTGCCCAGTCACACTCAGTATATGCTTAGTGAAGTTTGAGGTTACTGAATGACAATCAAGTGCCCAGTCACACTCAGTATATGCTTAGTGAAGTTTGAGATTACTGAATGACAATCAAGTGCCCAGTCACACTCAGTATATGCTTAGTGAAGTTTGAGGTTACTGAACGACAATCAAGTGCCCAGTCACACTCAGTATATGCTTAGTGAAGTTTGAGGTTACTGAATGACAATCAAGTGCCCAGTCACACTCAGTATATGCTTAGTGAAGTTTGAGGTTACTGAATGACAATCAAGTGCCCAGTCACACTCAGTATATGCTTAGTGAAGTTTGAGGCACTAATGACAATCAAGTGCCCAGTCACACTCAGTATACGCGTAGTGAAGTTTGAGGCACTAATGACAATCAAGTGCCTCCAGCAAAATTTTATTAGTAGATGCTTGCAAGAGATGGTCTTTTTGTCAGCTGTTTGACACAAATTAATGTCACTTAAAAAAGACAGATGCAATGTAAGGGGAAGAGGAAATACGCAACATTTGTTATGGTAATGACTAAAAAGTAAATGTTTTACATTAATGCTCTGTCCATAACTTGTTTTTAAATGTAGATACCTGTGTTTTTTTCATGCGTACAACACGCATTGTGCTGAAAGCTTATCTGGAGCATTGAAATTATCACAACCATGATCATGGATGGAGATTATCATTTCGGTTACTTCCAGTTTTAATTTGATTCTGTGAGTTTTAAATAAAACGATTAATTATGAATCAAGACAGCAATTTTACGGCCCCAATTTTATAAGATTTAAATAAAACATTTAAACTTTCTGATTAGTTCTTTCAAAAACGACTTCAAGCAATCAAGATAACCTTGATGTAAAGATACTGTAAGACAATGTCAGCGTTAAAAGTTTACTTAAATCCAGATACTCATTATTTTGGATGTTTCAAAGTTTTCAACTTTCATTTCCTTAAATGTCATTCAATAAAACAAACTAACAGCTCTTGTAAAGGCTGCTTATCTTCATAACGTTGATAATGACATGTTTATAAAATGGGAAAATTTAAAACAGCAAATGAAACAAATATTTTTTTTCACCCTTTTAGGAATGGTACCAGTGGCAGTACCCATTCAATTGGGAAAATTTGCGGCATTTTGCCATAATTTGAGAATTTTTCACTATCAAACAAAAGCAATATTGTATGCTTAAATACATTGCCATACATACATTCTCTTGTAGTATTTCATTACCCTCACCATGGCAGGAAAATTTGTTTCTGAGTTAATCGTCCTACGTAATATTTGAATGGTCAAATTAATAAATTGTTAAAGAATTTATCTAATTTCTACTCGTCCTGTATCAATGAGCACTCGTCATGTCGAGATGACTAGTGGAATTTTCCTGCCCTGCTCACCTAAAAGAATATAGTTCCCCACTTCTCTTTAAATAAAGTTTTTCTCGAAATATATATATATTTTTATTTTTATTTTATTTGGATTTTTTTCACCCTAATTGGGAAAAAAACATACTTTTTGCCATCGGTACCACTTATATAAGGAAAAAACATTGTAACTGCAACGTATTTATAACGTAAGCAATTGCAAATTAACTATATATCTACTGAAGACTGTTAAATATATTTCAAAGATGTTTTTAAATTTGCCAAAACTCATCTTTTACTTCAAAATATGAAAAAAAAATTGACATGCAGACTGCCAGGATGGCTCACCCTACTCGCACCTAACCCCATCTCATGTTAAATGCCACTTTCCGGCTAGTAATAATAATATAATCAAAACATAATTTCCTGTGATGTATTCAGTTTTATTCATATTAAAGTTGATATAGAATGTACCAAGCAGTGTTCTCCCCAGGAATTTGTCAAGGCATGTCGCTTTTATCATAGAAAATATGCTTCAGAGTGTACCCTTGCTGGGCTCTTCATTTGTCTTCGCCACACGCCATAGGCGAAAACAATCACGGAACCTTTTCACAAGTTCTGAACTTTCGCTTTTGATTAATAAGGTCACTGCTACTACTTCTTAAACAGTTCCCAGGGAAAACCCTATTCATGCCTCTTGCTTTCATCTAGTTTCCTTTAGTTCAAAGACAAAGGCGTAGGAACGTTACCATGGTTACAGATATTGGGGGCCAAGTGAATATTTTTAATAACGTTTTTGTCTTGTTTCTTTGCTTGTCACATATTTAAATGAACACAGTAGCTTCTTTTTTTTCTGTCAACTGGTTAATTGTATACTCTCTGACATTAAAAGTTCCATACACTAGCTGCCAAGCAATTTTTTTGGATGGTCGTCAAAAATAATGCCTGGGTGGTGTGTGTGTGTGTGTGTGTGTGTGTGTGTGTGTGTGTGTGGTGCTTGGTGGGGTGGGAGTGGGGAATAAAATTAGTTTGTATACTGTCACTCATCATTTTATGATTGAATTGAATTGAATTGGATTTTATAGTCACACCAACAGCTAAGGTGACTTTCCAGCTTCCATTGGTGGAGGAAGACCCCAGGTGCCCCTCCGGGCAATTTTCGTGCACGGGCGGGCACCTGGATAGAACCACCGACGTTCCGCAAGCCAGCTGGATAGCTTCCTCACATAAAGATTCCTAGGCCCCTGAGGGATCGAACCTACAGCGGTGAGGGGCAAGTGATTTCAAGTCAGAGACGTTAACCACTAGGCCACGGACGCCCCATTTTATGATTGAAGTAACACAAATATGTAATAGACACAAAGAAGAACCGTTAATTTTTTATATGAATAAATACAATGTATTAACTAATACAATTAAATACATTCTCCCTTTCTTTTTCAACTAAGTACAATGGTCCAAATTATGCGGCGGTCCATCCCATTTAACACGAATAATCGTAAAGCGCCAATTTTTAGGGCAATTAAGTGTTCTTAAATGTGGGGCAAGTGACATTATGGGCAGGGCAAGTGACTTTTGCCTTGGGCAAGTGGATTTTCAAAATATTTCAAAATATTTCCAGAACCCTGGCTGGTATTGGTTAAGTGGCAAAATGAAAAAGTCTGTGGTCGCAGCCATGTTTTCCTGAGTTAGGACCTTTGCGCTTTATATTACACACCAGGGCTTCTAAAATCGCCGGTTTATCAGTTCCCAGACCGAAATCTGTTTCTCCAGACCGTTTTCCTTTTCAAAATCTCTGTTTAAATCGGTCCAGATATTTTATCTATCGGTCGTTAAAAAATCTACAATTGCCCTTTACCCTTAAACTATGCCTTGCGGCAATATTCTTTGATCCATGACACGATTGTTTGTCGCTCGCTGTGCGAAAGTAGGTCAATTTGGACTAAACTATTACCGATAGTAGGGAGTTTTCCGGAAGAGTCTATAGCTAGGTAGCATGAGAAAGTATATCACGCGTTCTGTCGGTTCACTAAAGCGAGTGTTACCGTCTGTAATTTCTTTGATATACCGTTAGTCGTAAGGTGTTAGCCTCTTTGCTTGTGTCGGTTTGTTTTTTTAAGTGGCCAAAGCTGGGACTGAAAATTGTTTGAGTCATTAAAAAAAATTAAAATACCGAGCGGTGTTACTTGTTTGTTTGATTTTTTTTTTACAATAACTTTAAGTATAATATTAATGACATTAATATTATTAATGACATTAATTAAGGAACGTGATCAAATAAAATGTTAGAACCGACAAATGAACTCGACTGCCTCTAAATTACATTGGTTACCACGGTGATTCTTCACGCGACTTCCGGTTTATTAGACACTTCCGGTTCAATTCCTCAAATGATCAACAATTTTAATATTGAGTGAAAGTTATTCATTCAGTAAAGCGAAGACATGATGTCAGTCATTAAAATGTACAAATTGTGATAAAGTAAGTTATAAATAATACAAATATAATACAAACATAAATTTTAAATATTTGTCTATATAAATGACTAAACGGAAAAAATGCACGGTGCAGCTGACATGGTGGGTGGGGTACGACGATTTTCAAAATAAGTGCGATTCTTGCGGCAGTAAAAAACCTGGACCGATTTGCATTTTAAAATTTTAGAAGCCCTGTTACACACGGCTTATTTTACCTAGCGACGTCTAACTACAACTCACTTGGTGTGCCTATACTGGAGGAAAATTAGAAACCCAACAAGAGCTCACATTTTTCAATAACAACAACAACGCAAAACACCGCATAAACAAGACATCTAACTCTTATCAAAATGGTTATAATTAACCTTTCTCATGCATATAAAGAAGCTAAAATAATGACTGTAACTCAGTTATTCAAAACAGAAAGTAGCCCATGGTACATACATGTAAACAACATGTAACATTTTGCCCTTCTCCTGTAAATTCGTGCCCCTTAACAGATCGATCTGCGCATGCGCGTTATAGGTCGAAGGAATTAAAAAAAATATTTTAATATATAACTAGATAAACATTTCAATAACTATAGACTGTCATCATAAAACCTTCAAATGCCAAAGAGAAAGTGAAAAAGCTGGCTTAAAGTAGGTCAACTGATCTAAATCGGCCAGAAGCTTCCTATTGAATTCGTGCTTTCTGGTTGGCTTATCCAAAAAGAGGTCCCCAGTGGGAAATGTGTAAATCTGATCAGGCATTTGGCTGTAATATTTATTAAAATGGAAGCGAGTGAAAAATAGACTTCAACCTGCTTTTTTCCTTATAACTTTTTTTTTGGCAAATGTAACACATGCTGGTAAGATTTTGTTGTATAAAAACGTTGAATTGCAGTATATTGACAGCAGGTGTTCTACCTGTTTTACCCTCATTTCCGGTGGTTTTCGCGAGTTTTGTAGACCTTGGCAATAATTGAATAGAATTTGGATACGCGCAAAATTACACAAGTGGTGTTATTATGTCAATTGTAAGAGCACAAATTCAATAGGGTGGCACGAATCAATAGGAAATGGAGATACACTGTCTTCTGTTTCCGCGCATTGAAACCAGGCCAATTATTTTGAGTTGTATTCGAGCCGAGGCCACAAAAAACAGAACCATTACTGTTGTTACTCGTTTTTTCCATAATGGGTAAATTTACATGCTTGATTGATTGAACGGTTTCACGATGCACCAACAAATCAAAAGGTCATATGTCATAAGATAAAAAGTATGCAAAGTGAGCCAACACCATCCTCACCCACATGTTCTGACTGTTCATCTCATCTAAGTGGAAGGAGACAATGTGGATGTAAACTTGATCTTCTACTTTGGATGGTACTACCAACATGGTACCACAGTGGGGCGTAATTATAAACCAATGAACATGAACATAATTGGGTTTTACGGCGCACAAACTAGTGGCACAAACACAGTATATAATAATATATGAAATTAAATTCTACTAAAGTGGCTAAAAATGCTTAGACAAAAATGGCTAAGCAAAAATTCAATTGGCTAAAGAAAATTGAGGTGGTTTAAAAGCATTTTGGCTCTGAAGGTATGTTAAAGGGACACACGGCAATCTTGAAGTGTTTGACATGATTATCTCGATTTATATATCCAGTTTCATTTTTACTTTTACCTTGGTTACATTTAAATAAATCAAATTTTAAATATTCACTATTTCGTCTTATTATACTACAAGTTTTAATATATTATTGGTGCAATAATATCAAAGATTGATAATATGCAAAAACAAATTGCTTAATAATATTCTTATAATTAATATTAATGATTGAACAAATGCAAGTTATGCAGAAAATCTAGCGGGACGCCGTGAGATTTAAAAAAATAAAGATTGCCGTGTGTCCCTTTAAATGTGACATGCATACATGTGATATCTCCCGCCGGGAGCTAATTTCTCCCGGGATTTCATGGAATTTCCCGGCCTTCTGCCGGGAGCTCCATTTCTCCCGGTATTTTCCGCCGAGTTCCAAAATTTCGCTATTTGCGAATCCTTCTGGGTCATTGCCATGATTTATTGGATCAAGACCGAGTTTTCCGAATGATCTAGAAAATAAACACCAACCGTCTTATCTATATCTGTGAAAACATTGCCTATGGGCAGGTAATTAAAACGATTAGCATGTCAGCTAATTAGTTTATTGTGTGAAAATAATGATTGGACTGTTTGTTTATGACACGTGGCAGCGATATCTGTAATGTCCATGGGAGATTGATAGAAATATACCGACTGTAAGTGGGATGGTAATTAGCGAATTTGGCATCGATTGAGATTTTGGTATATTAATTGGATTAAAATTATAATATAATTGAGGACAATTAAAGCATGATGATTTCAACTAATCGACTGCAGTTTGTCATGAGAAGTGTTTTGTCTGTGTATAAAATGGGAAGCATCTTCATTATGGTTATTACTTGCAACGGTTATCTTGCAAAGGTTATTACTTGCAAAATCAAAATGCCTAAACGTGATCTATCTCCGGAGTCTGAACATTCCAGGTTAAAAAGTGGACAGAGTCTATCATGTCTATATAAAGTGTTTAGTGTGTGCTATGCTGACTGTGACTTGTGAATATATCACCTTTTATGCAGATTAACTTTATTCAGGTTTACGCAGTATATATCTGTTCAACAATTTATTTAATTAATAGGTTTATCAACGGATTATTATATGCTATGCTTAATTATATGCTATGCTAACATGAAATAAACAGTATTATATGTATAAAATACCATGTTTTTATGCTGATTTACCCCCTTTATTAAGGTTTGTATCAGAAAAAAGCTACCGAACCTGTACGCATTAAAAATTTGAGAATAAAAACCTCCCTGGTTTTTGTCAAATTTCCCTGGAAAAAAAGTCAAATCTCCCAGGTAACCCTCCTGAAAATATCACATGTATGGCAGGGCTGTACAAATCCTATAGTCCGACGCCCGGGACTAGTCCAAAACCAAAGTCGGGCGTGTCACTCTTTCAAAGATTTCAGTCCCGGACTAGTCCAATTTTACAAAAAGAGAAAGTCGGGCGTGTCACTGTTTGAAAGATTTCAGTCCCAGATCCCAGATTTGTCCAATTAACAATGTCGGCCACCTGTCATAAAACAACCCCAGCACACTTCTCAACGTAATCCTTTAATTGCACTCGCTTATGCAATGCAATTAGCATCCACAGCGGCGATCAGCGATTACCCCGGGCAGTTTTTATCAACAATCAACCATGCCGGAAGTCCCGCCTCCAAATATTTTTAATTGACAGTCGGCATTGTCGATATTATCCAATCAATTGACCCGATCTATTTTAATCCAGACCCGCTAGCCAATGAAATGACTACTACAGGTAAATCAAATGTTCGTCACGTGGTGAGCTGAAAATGGCGATACACTGAAACAATAACACTAACACGTTTATTAATTAGCAATCAGGCCGATTTGTCGGCAATCTTTCGATGAATAAAAAACTAAGGAATTTTGATAATGGAAGCATGTTTGATATGAAATGGTAGGTGTGCATTTTTTTAATTGTTTCTCAGTGTATTGTTGAGCGTAATTGTAACAGACATGAAAGGCGGGTGGGGTAACGGTTTGTGCATAGATAGTGTACTAATTACGTTCGAAGAATTGAGTTGTCAATAAAATGAAATAAAAACAAAACAAACTGATATATACATAATCAGTTTGATTTCGTATTTGGCAGTGCTAATATGTTTACATTTCAAAATGAGTTTGTTGAACTTTTTCAGTGTGAAAAAAAGGAAAATATGAAAGCGAAAGTGAAAATAAAAACAGGAAATATGTAGAATGTGACGCACAGCCAATCAAAAAGTCAAAATCATCTGGTGTAGTGGACAAAAACATAAAAATAAAATGTTTATATTGATTCACATGTTATTTATTTGTTGCATTAGGTAGAGTGGTAATAAAGTTAAGAATCTCATTTGTAGCCCCTCACCTATATAAAATGACTTTTTTTCTCTCCATTAAATGATTATCTGAACTGTAATATGAAGCTCAGTATCTATATTGAAATTTAAAAATGCAGATGTGATTCTTACTGTTGCTACTGTTTCATCCAATGGCAGTCTACAATCTATACCACTCAAACATACATTAAATTGTCTGAAGAGTAAATAAGGCTTGTTTCCGTTACTGTGTATAATGAATTGTAATGAGTATACATGCAAGACGCAGTTTTAACATATTGAGAAATCAAAAGAATTCAGGACTTGTGTTCATTTTTTGGGACTAGTCACTTTTGACAGGGTGACTAGTCCCGGACTTGTGGCTAAACAATTTATTTGTACAGCCCTGTAATAGGCTGTATGGACATGCCTTAATAATAATAGCCCGAGGAGAACACTGCCAAGTTTTGGTTCTTTGAGATGTTTTTATTGTAAGAGATATTCAGTCTTTCAGTGTGGGAACGATTTTCTTCCTGCACTCATGACTCGGAGACTGTAACGACTAATATCCGAATAATAAATACCATCCGAGTATTACTCAATTCGCATGATAAATGTGCTAAACGAGAAAAAAACATTTTATGCGCATTAAGAAAACTCTAAAAATAACTAAAACACACAACTATCATCAAGTAAATATAAAACGACAGTTATGGGGGTTAAAAGCTCCAGATTCGTTTTATATTGCTCACCATTGTCAAAAAAAATAACTTTAATCTTTTGGATTTTCCGCCAAACACTTTGAAGACGTTGATCGGTGGCAGTGAATAGGTTCGTAAAGTCTGAGTAAAAATTGATTCTGTAAGCTGTTGGCGGATCCAGGATTTCAGCTTAGGGATGCGTAAGATTTTGGTCAATTTTCGGGTCCGTTTCTAGCCTCATAAAACGATTGCGGTAGTGCATTGATAGGGTAAAAAAAGTCCGTTTTCAAATAAAAGGACTTAACAATGTGTCAATTAAACCACTCATTAGCCATTATGCGTGGAGCGAGCGAAGCGAGCGAGAATTTTTTTTTTATACTGAGGGCGTGCATCGAAATTGTTTGATGGGGGAGTGGGTGCGTAAGATTTGGTCAATTTTCGGGTCCGTTTCTAGCCTCATAAAACGTTTGCGGTAGTGCATTGATAGGGTAAAAAAGTCCGTTTTCAAAAAAAAAGATTTAACAATGTGTTAATTAAACCACTCTTTAGCCATTATGCGTGGAGCGAGTGGAGCTAGCGAAGCGAGCGAGAATTTTTTTTATACTGAGGGCGTGCATCGAAATTGTTTGATTGTGGGCGTAAGATTTTGGTCAATTTTCGGGTCCGTTTCTAGCCTCATAAAACGGTTTGCGGTAGTGCACTGATAGGGTAAAAAAAGTCCGTTTTCAAATAAAAGGATTTAACAATGTGTTAATTAAACCACTCATTAGCCATTATGCGTGGAGCGAGCAAATTCTTTATACTGAGGGCGTGGATTTAAACAAAAAATAAAGGTTTACAGTATAAAACGGATACCTCTACTATATGTATATGCATTATTCTATCCTCAGATCCACAGACAGTCAGTATGGGTTTCGAAAACATAGAATACCATATTACAATTGTAAATACTGCTAAAGTGGCTAATATGGGTTATAGACGACTGGACCGAGATGCGCTTGATGAAAACTGCCAGGTGGATGCTATATATTTTGACTTTGCTAAGGCATTTGATACCGTACCTCACAAACGTCTCTTGCATAAAATAAAGGCATATGGTATAGATGGAAAACTCCTAAAATGGATTGAAGACTTCCTTAAGAACAGAAAGCAGAGAGTGATCATAATCGGTAGTGCTTCAAGTTGGAGGGATGTTGCCTCTGGTATACCGCAAGGATCAATATTAGGGCCAATACTATTCATATTGTACATCAACGATGTCCCAGATATAGTTAAGAGTGTGTGCGTCTGTTTGCAGATGACACTAATTTGAAACTGTATAATGTTATTAG
Source organism: Cyrtodaria siliqua (assembly GCA_037043455.1). Taxonomy (NCBI): domain Eukaryota; kingdom Metazoa; phylum Mollusca; class Bivalvia; order Adapedonta; family Hiatellidae; genus Cyrtodaria; species Cyrtodaria siliqua. The sequence continues at coordinate 38,640 of JAWPHD010008703.1, read as the reverse complement.
ATCTAAAGATGACCAGTCCCAACTGCAGCAAGATGTATTTTCTCTGTGCTCATGGAGCTCGGACTGGATGTTGCAATTTAATGTGAAGAAATGTAAAATACTCCAAACTTAAACTATGAATTTGAATATCAAATGTTTGATAAAAACAATACATATTCACAAGTGGCTGTTGATGAAACAGAAAAAGACCTTGGAATACATTTCATAAACACATTAAACTTCGAAATGCATATAAGTAAAACTGTAAATACATCAAACAGCATAATTGGCTTGATAAGGCGAAAATGTTCGTTCTTGGACAAGAAATTGTTTATACAGCTATACAAAGTTCTTATACGTCCACATGACGACTATGGACATTTTATATGGTTCCCAACATTAAAAAGGCAAAGCGTATTATATAACATGTGCAGAGACGTGCCACACGGTTAGTACCGGAGCTCTGGTAGGACTTAGTTGCGAGGACAGATTGAGAGAGCTCAACATACCCACCTTGGAATATAGACGGAGACGTGGAGATTTCATACAACTATTTAAAATCATCCACCATATTGATGATATAGACTATACATAATTATTGTCACTGTCTACAAACAATCAGATAAGAGGTCACTCTTTAAAACTTACCAAACCAAGAGCTTGCAAAAGTATCACTAAATTACTTCACCCACCGCGTCATCAATAGCTGGAATGCGTTACCAGATAATATTGTGACTGCCAAAAATGTAGACAAATTCAAAAGTGAGTTAGACAAGATCTGGAGGTCTCAAAGATTTGACACGAAAGAGATATATTAAACCAACCGGAGACATCTAACTTTCTATCACGAGGGGGACGACAAGACTTCGGGGGTTAATATTTCCCCTATCAACACAAGGATACAAAAAAAAAGAGTCGGATTTAGGGGGTTAGCGCACCCGGCGCACTACTCCTAAAATCTGAGAAATTCATGTCATAGACCTACATACATTTATTGCACCTCGCACAAAATCCTAGAAATTTCATTGGATTAGAGCGGTCACATGGTGACCCTCTATTATTCTACAGTGGGTCAGTAGATTTCATAGAGGGTCACTAACACAATATAGACTACAATTCCGATTCAAAATTTAAATCATTCGCAAATAGTTCTTTAAGGCGTTAGTAACACAGATAATAAGTAACTTTAATAATGTTTTAAACTGTACCGGTCGTGACGTCAAATTGCGCGAACGTCTCGATGACATTGACGCGCCATTAAAATGGGTTAAATATCGGTGTTTGCCTTAAAAAAAGGTGCTCGATGCAAAAAATCAGTTATTGGGTTTGTTACTGACCCCCTACAGAAATATGTGGGGTCAGTCAGATATATAGGGGGACTCGGCTATTGCCTCGCCCCCTATAAATGTTACTGACCCCACATATTTCTGTAGGGGGTCAGTAACAAACCCAATAACTAATAATATTATATTTAGAGGTTAATGTACGGCCGTGGTGTGCCTTTTGTCCATAATGGCACACCTGGTGCCGTAATGGCCCGAGGGCCATGCACTAGGTGTGCCACATGTCCAAGAATTTTCATCATAGGCAGTTTTATCAGCACTTGATCTGATAAGCCATCAGATGACTGCGCCAATAGATACTAAGATACTAATAAGAAATTTACATTGATTTATATAGGGAGAAATCAAAAAACGATTTAAAATTGAACTTTCTTATTAACTTTATATACCATCCGGCATATGGCCTTAATGGTTAATTTAATTCCTTTAGGGTGATACTTTTTTCATCAAAATAGCTCAATATTTGGTTGCTTCAATTTTCGTTTGAAAAATACCACTAGTTTCTGCTCTATTCTTATGTACAAATTTTGTAAATAACGTTAACCATCAGTTTTTACTCACTATTTTCTTAAAATTATGTCTAAATTAATACACCATCCGGCATATGTTTTAAAAGGTGTAATCATGTAGATTCTAAATATATAATCTGATTTAAAATAAGTTATTGTTTTATTGCTTCAAAATTCATTTGAAAATGGCCGTTTAACGTGTTTCTCTATTATCGCGATACAGTATTGCATTCGTTACTTATAAGTATGGACTATGATAGAACAACAAAATAAACTCATGTATTATGAGGTAGCGAAAAGGTATTCGTTTGATATATTGTAGATAAAATATTGAAATTTAATTTATTTTTTTTAACAAACAAAATACACAATAAATCTAATGATATATTTAAAAACTGTCTATGGAAATGAAAAGGTATTGTCTATTCCGGGGTTTGATTTAATCAATTTTGAATATACATATCGGTGTCACAAATCTGTGTATTTAAAGGATTAATGACACGCGTCATTATTACGAGCGCGTAGTTAGGTGTCACTTATTCAATATTCATGCTATGGTTTTGTTTATTGCACGCACATGATATTTGCCTGACACGTGTCGAATTAAATTTGTGCACGTGGTATAATTCTTAAATGCATATCAATTTTAAACTAACTATGGAACAGTCATGCAAAACACCTCGTAAAGGAAGAGTTAATTACAAGACACTTAATGAGGGAAACGCAATACCAATATGTATTCGAAAATGTAGACGCAGTGTCAAACCAAATGTTTTACCTGAAACATATACAGTTGAAAGGATAATATTAAGGAAAAAATTGCCAGAGGTAAGTAACACTTAATTTGTTAGAAATATAAAGTAACGATAATTTTGATGAAATATATGAATTAGCTACATCAAATAAGGTAGATCCTTCTAATTTGATGATTCTTTGTTCAGACTTATTTTTACTTTTTGCATAAATTATAAAAAAAAATATCATTGGGTTTATATTTCACAAACATGTGCACATCCTGCATCTTTCAATATTGACATTTAATACATTAATTACATATAACAATATGCGATCGAGATTGAAGATATTTGCAGTATTGTCTAATTTCATTTTACAAAGTAATGTCTATATATATACGGAATAGATTCAATAACTATTATTTTACAAATATAGCATGTTTGTTTTACAGTTAAAACAATAACTATTAGGAATTACAATAATTATAAAAAAAAATATATTAATTTAATATTGCCAAAATATAACATAAAGTGTTCTGTTACTAATTAATTTGTTCCCGCAACATCACATAAAACTGCGCATTAGGGGTTCATTAATTCAAGTGTTATCTGGTTATAATCGCTGTTTATCTCACTTGATAATAATTAACTCTCCAAATTATCATGCTTATCAATGCATATTTGCATATTCCAATATGTAACTGATTTATAAAATAATCGTTTAATATATGGGGAAAATATTAAGATTTTAGATACTTGTATATAAGCTATCTTTTCATTTGGTTACTCGGAAGATATTGTGCAGCATATATGTACTAAAATAAAATAAAAATGATGTATATAAACTCGTAATCATAAAAGACCAGACACATGCCGATGTGGCCGTAGTTCTATATCTCCCTGTATTAATAAGGCACAGATGACTGATTTTATAATGAATGCATGCATTTATAAATCATTAAATGTAAATCTACGTGGCCGTTTCATTAATCACACTTTCAATCACTATGTTCGTAGAAAAAGATTTTAGACGAAAGTTGATATTAAACATGTTAAGCGAGATATTAAACATTCATTATTTAACCGATTTGCTAAATATTTAAATTTATTCTAGAAAACAGAAAACAAGTTTCAATAAAAATAAATAATAAATAAAATAAATTTGTTAAACAGTATAGCGAAAATATTTAACAAAGTCGGTGTTGAGAGAGAATGAATGTCTTTGTGTTAACGTCCCTGTACGCTTTAAAGTGAAGTCCGTAAATATATAATACTGTAGCCCAACTCACCCACAGAGTCAGATTCATTCAAGCATAGACCCTACACTGCTTTATTTCCAATTATACATTTATATAATATAATACAATATTTGCACATATTCATGTTTATCAATATTGAAATGATATTTCAACCACAATAATAGTAAAAGCAATGTTTCGACTGTTTTTAGGAATATCTACTTTTATTTTCAGTTTATGTGAGTGACATGTTTCATTTATATCATATATAGCATTGGATATAGATATCACATAGTCAGTAGATACCAAGGGCAGTCTCATCAGGGATCCCCTTTCTTTTAAATTCAAATTGTCTCAGTGTTCCGTTGATACTTTCACATACAGATCTTACGGTTTATTCCGTAGACAACCAACAATGTGTATTGTTATAATGTTTATACATCATTCTCAGATAACCTGACCTGATACATGTGTATAGTTTATTTCAGAATTCAGCCGTAACTGAATATTTCTTTTACATATAAGGGTATGTGATTACTGGGTAAATATATCATACACCTTGTTGCCTGTTTATGCTTTATACATTTCTGTATACTAAGGTTCATTCCGTATATACAATGTTACTTGTATTACATTTGAAATACCAATTAGTTGGTACATTACGTTAATACTATCTAACTATGTAGTATAGTAATAATTTCGTATTATCAATTTATGATATATACTTATGTCCAGTGTTCATTATTGTATTTGAACAACAGATCACTTAAAGTCATCTGCAATATATAGACATATGTCTAAGGTTCATTATTGTATTGAACCATCAGATCACTCAAGGTCATCTGAGATATAGTACTAGATACCAGGTTATATTAGAACCTACAGAACGCTTAGTGCGAGCTGGAGTATCATTTATTTAAGTACTTTTATTATTTTGAAGGTTCATTGTTTGTGTAGAACCCATCAGACGCTTATAGCAGTCTAATCCGATATCTGGTATAACTTCTATATATATATTCCTCTCACTGAGACAAGATGTTTGCGTAATTAGCTTCAAATAGCCCATGGATAAATATTTCACCACCTACTGTGTTACAAACTGCCTTACCACAGTCGAAGGGAAGGTGTGAAAAACTTCCTTCACATGTATCAAATTATCGGTATACATGTATTTCCAATCAGCCATACCACCGTCTAAGATAAGAAACAGTCGCATCAGAGATCTGGCTTGTTGTGTGTTATAGTGGCCCACCAGGGGAGAAAACACTGATACTGAGATTTACTTAATCAGAGTATTTGCATAATTGCTTCCCCTGATAACGATGAAGTAAACTCTTCCGTATGATTATCGACAAAAGGCACACCACGGCCGAATATTTGCCTTTTTATTACATACCTTACTATAAATAGAGAACAAAGATAAGAACAAACAGTGCACCTTTATGACAAAATACGTCGACATGTTTACAAAACGGAGTACATTAACATACAAGTAGCATAAGATGCACACTAATTACATTACATTAAATTAATAATTTACGTTAAGTTACTTTTCTCACTTGTCTTTCGCTTTAATGATATATTTCAAAGCTTCAAATGTTTATTTACTGGGCGAGAAAATTGAAATTGCAGTTGAGATGTCAAAGTCCTTAGCCACAGCGCGCCAATATGACGTCTTTGTATTGCTTGATGACGTTGACGTCTTCGCGTGCGGACAGTCTGTTGCTTCTGTGCCGATTTCCCATAATCCATAATGGCACAGTGTGCCGATTATGGATTTAGAAACAAGACAGATAATCATTGTTTTTTCTTCTAAAATGTGTTACTATTTATAGTAAGGTATGTAATAAATATCTATATCCATGTTCATGTGAACAAGTATTTTTATTTATTTTTAAAGTTGTGCCCTCCCCTAAAATCTGAGCAGTTACAATAATTCACGTGAAAAGGTGTTGTTGTCAACTTAAAAAAAAATGAGCACCTAACCCCAATCTCAAAATCGGTACATGTATCAGAGTGGTTTTACGGTCTAAGAATTTAGTTTAAACATATTTATTTTACATGGATTGCGAAACAAGTTCTTGCATCTTAGATTAATTACTCTCGATGGGTTCCTGGGTAGAACCAGTACTTAGCAATGTGGATTAATTATCTTGCTCAAGGATAAATAACGTGGTCGCGGAGAGGATCGAACCCACGACCTCTCGATCTAGAGTTCGGCGCTCTACCAATGAACTACGCACTCCACGGAGCCCGTAACGCGTAATTTCAGAAAATCCGACCACATCCCATCCTAGATTGAAAACATGTGAGATGTTAGCCAGTGGAGTTACGCGTTACATTATAGTTGCATTAGAGTAGGTACATGGCAGGTCTCACCGTCTATGATATTCGTAAGGAGGAATAAAACATATTAAGCGAGAAATTTCTTCGTTTAGCTCCACCAACCCCCGCGCCCCAACAACTTTTCACACACACACACACACACACACACACACACACACACTGAAACCTATTTCTCAACCTCTTCTCAAGAAAGTGTTTGACGGAACATCCCCCGGAAAACTTACGGTTAATTATCAAGTTACTCAACCTCATCTGCCTGAAATGTATGTCTAATAGACACCAACACCCCCGCCCCTCCCCGCCCCCTCCCCCTCACACCCATTCCCATTTCCCATCGAAATAATCTCGATCCTCACATCCATAAGTGTCCCTTGATAAGTTGTCTTTTAACGAAAGCCACCCCACCCGTAAAACTTGCCATCTGTCAATTAATACCATTTGACCTCTAAACATTTCCTGTCCGGGAATCGCACTGTCAGTTTTGCTATAGCAATACGGAGAGTTTAAGGCGGAGGATTTCCGTTAATGCAGACGAGCGATCAAAATTGCCGGAATTGAGGTAGTGTTCAACATTGTGCACGATGGTTTTTGTATTTAAACCTTTTTTTTCACTTTTTTTCCCCCGAAGAATGTCATGTTTATCCAATTGACCATAGCGACTATTCGCAGAATTTGGCATCGACCGTCTATGCATGTTTGAGAAATCCTTACTGCCGTATCTGATTTATGTGGGGGGAAAATCGCATAACACATGTAGATGTAACACATGCAGATGCTATTTCTTATAATATTCAGACCGTACATTTATCTTGTGAATTTCCCAGCCATAGATATAGATATCTGACGTATATATGCGAATTTCTGGACACAAATATGGTAACCTGAAGAAGAGGTATCGCAATAAATGCACGGCAATACTGTTACGTGCCGGCTATTATCCTAATGTTTTGGTAGCGTATAGTACGATATGTACATTCTTGTTCCTTTGGTAGCGTGTGTTTAAATAATAGTTATAACTAAAATGGACTCCCAACTAAATGTTAAGTGTATGGACTGGTGAATAAACACAGGAGACAGCTTCAGTAAATTAACTATAATATATATCGTTATAAATTCAATCACAGAAATATAAGTACAACTGCATGTATTTAAATGCTTGTAACACTTCTTGAATAACACAACGATAAGTTAAATCCATGTATCAGGTTTAAGTATAATCACTTCTCATTTCCTAATGCCCCTTGTTAATCTACAGTACTTGTCAGTGGTAACGTTAACAAAATAATCATCTAAATATCTAATTCTTTCAACATTAAAATATATCTTATCTAATAGTGTGCAAATCTATTAGAATATCTTTATTTGAACCGTGTAAATAATTTATTAACTAAATCTTAACCTTCAATAAACTTAGATGCTCACAGTTGAAACTAAAATTACGGAGTCCTCCTCCAAAACCTGGAGGAAGCTTTTATACTACACCCCAAATCCACCACAATTCCGCCATCCGCCATCCGCCAGTTCCCCCGAATTCCGCCAATCCGCCATCTCCTCCATGGGAATCATTGGCGGAATCCTACAAATCTGGCGGAGCCGCCATAGCGTAACCAATGTAAACAAAGTATACCCATTGATAAAAAAACACAAAATAAAGTATTTAAACCTATTTCTAACATATAATTAAATATAAAATATTAAAGAGTAATAATTAATAAACATGACTAGACCTTTTATATCAAAATCTGATGTGGGATTATAAAATAAACGTAGATCGAATTTGAACTACAAGGTTTTCTGAGAGCTAAAACATAGCAGACTACAGTGACCTCCAGTGTTCTTCCCACAATGCAATGCGACATGTAGATTTAAAATGGCAGCTTACATAAACAAGCACATTGATAAACACTTTCACTATGGAATTACTTAATGGATAAAAGATGGTATAAGGTAAAAATAAAATAATTACACTCAGAAATGTTAACATTAAAGTTCCCTTAGGTTGACACTGATGTCCTCTACATTATTATTACAGAAATCGATCTCAGATAAACTGAAAAATGTACATGACAATCGTACATGTACACAGAGTATAAATACAACCTGACCTAGTTTACAATACATGTTTTAGTAAAAAGATGCTGTAACCCTGGGACATATCACAACCCCCTCCTTATTATGTTAAAGTTCCAACTAACAACTAACATTATAACAATTTAACTTAATAATAGCTACTATATGTAGTCAGTCAATGTTTTAGTACTTATAGTACTTTGATCATAAACGTAAACACAAAAGTCACAGTTCAGTACTTGTAGTACTTTGATTATAACTTGTTAACACGTCTTTGTCACTATAAGTGTTCACCCACCTATACAGTTCTTACGATATTAACTATGGAAATGTCACTATTGTGTTACACACTAGTTATAATTAAATTGCAACTTGATGCATCTGCCAGTCAGAGTCCTTATAGTTCAGTTCAGTCACTTCTTAACTTTTTAGGCTTCAATATTTCAAGTTTATGGATGTAAATAAGTTATAATTTGTCGAATCAATTATGTTAATTCTTAGTTTCTCCTACTTCTGTTGATGTGACTCACTGTAGACTTCAGTTTATTTTCCTTATTTTCGTCTCGTCTGTCTCGTCGAACTTCCTCTCTAGCCTGATCTCTGTCTCTTTTATCCTTCTTCTCGCATTCCTTCTTCTCGCGTTCCTTCTTGGCCACACTCTCTGAATCATACAGGACTTTAACCATGTTAAATATCGTATTAAGCATGTTATTTTGCTGATGTATCGTTTTTTCCAGACATCTTATAGCCCTAGCATTCTTATCCACAGCTTCCTGTATGGATTTTTCCATAATACCGATGGAAACTTTCACTGAGTCACCAGAGGAACTAGATGAGGAGCTGGATGGCACTGGCGAAACTGACCTAGCCCTTTTCTTTGATTGTGGTGGGGCAGAGACATCCCGCTTCTCTGTAGTGCTGCCCAAAAGTTGGGGCAGAAGGTTCTCCACAACTTCCTCGTCCCTTCTCAATATCTGAGCTGTAGCTGGGAGATCACTCTCTCTTAAGCTCAACAATGGCAGTGTCGTCTGGGGTTGACACATGGTCCATGAAGTCTGAGGAGCAGATGTGGGTTGTTGGAAATAGGTTCCAACTTTGGATGCGCCATGTACATCGGAACCTTCTGGCTGAGGCCTAACTGTATATGCTGGGCCATTTCTTATAACTGAAATAGTATTCAGCGCTTCAGGGACTGCAGGAGCTGTCACAGTAGCTGGGATAGTAGACAACCGTCCATTTGGGAGTAACGAGACCATTGGTTGAGCAGCGCATTGGAAGCTGTTTGTTGGTCCAAATGTTCCCTGGCTGTAAGGGTGTGCAACACCATGGCTAGCAGTAATAGGCTTCGGAACTACATCTTGCAGACAGTCGAATAAGGACTCTGTTTCCGTGTCTATGGTATCATCCACTAACGCCTCTCTGAAGGATCTGGCCACTATATCCTCTTCCTGTTCCACCTGTCCCTTCAATCCCCGCTTTAAGAAGATCTGCTGTGAATCCTCTGGTGAGAACATAGCATAGTCATCTGAGCTGATCACGTACGGCCTTGGGTTCTCTACCAAGTATGTTGAAGAGTCTATAACTTCTCTCTCTGCTGCCATCTTGCGATGACGGGCATAGCTGTTCACATGCTGGTATAAGGTTTTCCTATCCTTACATCTAAACAGGCACAGACGGCAGAAGTATGGTACCTGGTCTAGGCTTAGGTGCCATTTCATGACATGCTCCTCCACTCTGGACTTCCTATCTATAACTTCTTTTCCGGTTTGATTGATGCATCTAAGGCACTGATAGGCCCTACCAGTGTGCCTGGCTACCTTCATTTGGTCCAAAGAAGTCTTTGCGCCAAGTAGATCCATCTGTAATTATAGGACATAGGTAACATTATAGACCACTGCCACGTATAAACTGTTTTTTTGTTTTTTTTTGAAAAAACCACTGACAAGTCTTGTGAATGCAGATGAAGTCCCATCCCTATATATTGTTATACAGCAAATAAATCTTGTTTTATATGAGTTATTGTTATCACATGTTAGATATTATATCAATGCATATGACACGTGTACATGTACATATATATGTATATATATACTTTAACTATGACTGTCACTGATCACAATTAGTTATCTCTGACATTATTTTATATATTCACTGTTAATGTTTGCCTAATGTATCCTACACATTGAATATTCATTTCTTTCGAACATCCTCTCTATTGATTCTCTTCAGCAATCTTTTCTGTTATTTGTACACACTATTGACGCTTTACCCTTCTTCGTATTTGCACTCTTCGTCACTTTTCTTCTGTTCTTATGATCTCTCCCGGTACACTACCGTTCTTCAGTACATTCCATCTACCCGTACTCGTGGTACTCTTCTATGCTTCAGTACATTCCATCTACCCGTACTCGTGGTACTCTTCTACTCTTCAGTACATTCCATCTACCCGTACTCGTGGTACTCTTCTATGCTTCAGTACATTCCATCTACCCGTACTCGTGGTACTCTTCTATGCTTCAGTACATTCCATCTACCCGTACTCGTGGTACTCTTCTATTCTTCAGTACATTCCATTTACCCGTACTCGTGGTACTCTTCTATTCTTCAGTACATAAACACAGTAATAAATTGTCATTTTGTACTACTTTATATTCAGTAGTAGACAGCCTTGAACATATTATTTTAACTATTTTAATATTTTAACTATATTCAAACACAGAAAAAAATATCTGTTTACACCAAACAAATTAGGGTGGTGCAAATCACAATATATACATGTAACTTGATCACTAAGCGCTACTTGGATTTAAAACCTAGTTTCTTCCGTGCACTGAGGATCCACTTTGGGACTTTATCTCCTTCATATTTCTTAAGCTTGTTATGATGCACCAACCGCTCATTTCCTTCTTTTCCCAGTTGCAAGACGAAGTTGATATCTGATAGCTTCTCCTTAATTAGGAAAGGACCATCATAGAGTCTCTCTAATTTGTGAGCTACACCCACCTTCCGTGCTTCTGCCAAACACCAGACCGCATCACCGATATCATACCTAGTAAATGATACCTTGGCATCATATATTTCCTTTGAGCGCTTTGCAGCAGCCCCTAAGTTCTCACGAGCAACCTTGTGTGCATGTTGCATCCTACTTTTTAGCAAATCAACGTAGTCACCATAGCTTGTAATGTCTCTTCCATCACACATTGTAGAACTTCCAAACACTAGTTCGGCTGGTAATCTTACTTCTTTACCCATAGTAAGCAGGTTTGGAGTGAGTTTGGTAGCTTCATTTGGAGTCGATCGGTAAGCGCCTGCCAGACAACCTAAGTTAAGATCCCAGTCTGTCTGTTCATTGCAGAGATATGCTTTGACCATGCGAAGCAACGTTCGGTTAAAGCGTTCTGACTGTCCATTACAGCGTGGATTTCTTGCACTTGTTCTCGTTTTACGGATCTCTAGCAAACGACAGAGTTCTCGAAAAATGTTGCTCTCAAATGCACTGCCTCTATCACTATGAAAAGACAAAGGGCAACCCCATCGAGCTATGTATTCATTCATGATTTTGTTAGCACAGGTTTCAGCTGTCTGGTCTGGGACAGCTAAAATTTCTACATATTTTGAGAAATGATCTGTTAACAGAAGTATGTGTTTGTTACCACGTGGTGTGAGTGGTAACGGTCCTAAATAATCCATGGCTACGACATCTAGTGGAGCTCCTACTTTCATGGAACCCATGGGTGCCCTTGGAATCTTCATAGGCTTTTTATCGGCTGCACAGATATCGCACTTTCGAATGTGCATTGCAATGTCGTCTTTCATAGCGTACCAATAGAATCGCTGCATTGTTTTCTCCTTTGTCTTCTTACAACCTAAGTGTCCAGAAATCATAGAATCGTGCATTTGGTATAGAATATCTTGCTTAACTGTAGATGGAACTAGCAATTGGGCATGCTCCCCAGTTTGATTATTTCTTTTGAATATTTTGAATAAAAGTCCATTTCGGACCTCTAGGCTCTCCCATAATATCCAATAGTGACGTGCAGCATGGTTTAAAGTCAGCATTTCTTGACTGCCTGGTCTAATGTTCATCTCTTTGGCTTTGAGCATAGGTCCAATGTTTGGGTCTTTCTCTTGGTGATTACGCATCTCATCATTAGTGAGGTTCCCAATCCATGGTGTGAAGAACAGACTCTTTTCTCTAGTAGGTTCTGTAGAGGTAGACGGGGTTTGATCTGCAGGTGTAACTCCTCTGACTAACTCTAGGTTTTCTTCAACTGTTCTGCTTTGTGTAGTTTCCACCTCTATATTTTCCTTAGCGAATCCTAACTGGTCAAACAGGCCTTTCTGCACCATGTCATCTGCTCTTTTGATACACTTCTTGCACGGCCCACATTTTAGTGGCTCTAGTGTATCTACCTCATGACACGTACAGTCTGTGGGATTTTGACAGCGTGATAAAGCATCACAGTGACCTTGTTTTTTTTCAGGTCTGTACTCTATAGCAAAATCATACTGTGCTAACACCTCAATCCATCTGGCTGTCTTGCCTCTGGGTTCTTTCAGACTGAATAGCCAAACCAGTGCCTGATGGTCACTTCTGACAATGAATCTTCTGCCTAAGAGATACTGCCTGAAGTAATCGATAAAGTAACGGACTGCTAAAAGTTCTTTCTCAGTTATACAATAATTGCGCTCGGCTTTATTCAAGGATCTACTAGCATAGGCCAGAACTCGTTCGCGGTTATCTTGCATCTGAGAAAGAACGGCCCCTATCCCTACATCCGAACTATCCGTGTCAAGGTAAAATTCACCCACTTCGTTCCTTGGGTAACCCATTATTTCAGGACTCACTAGTGCTCTTTTCATCTTAAGAAATGAATCCTGACAGGCGTCATTCCACAGAAACTCCTTCCCTTTCTTTGTTAACTCAACCATTGGTCTAACCATCTTGGCATAGTCCCTTATGAACCGGCGGTAGTAGGAACCCATGGCAACTATTTGCTTGACTTGTTTTGGATTGTTAGGTGTTGGCCAATCAACTATTTTTGCAATATTTATTGGGTTAGGTCTCACCCCATTACCCGATACTACATGTCCTAGAAAGGTAACTTCTGGTCTCAACATTTCACATTTCTTAGGTTTCAATTTTAAACCCGCATCTTGCATTCTTGACAGAAACTGATCTACTCGAACAATGTGCTCATTGAAATCCTTCCCATATACTATTACATCGTCTATGTAGATAATGCAAGTTTCCCACTGAAGACCCTGTAAGGCCAATTCCATGGTTCGTTGAAATGTACTGCTACTATTGTTCAAACCAAAAGGCATCCGGGTCATCTCAAAATGGCCAAATTTGCAGCAAAATGCACTCTTCGGTATATCTGTCTCTCGGAGAGGGATTTGGAAGAAACCGCTGGTTAAGTCAAATGTACTGAATAGACACGAGCCTGATACTGCATCTAGACAGTCTTGAATTCTAGGCAAGGGAAAACCATCTGGCTTCACTAGTGCATTGAGTCGACGGTAGTCAACACATGGACGAATAGACCCACATTTTTTCTTAACGAGTACTATTGGCGAAGCCCAAGGAGAAGTGCTTTTACGAATAACACCTTTAGCTAAAAGATCCTCAATTGCCTTTTTCTCCTCGTCGGCATATGCTAGGGGAACTCTTCTTGGAGCTTGCTTTATCGGTCTTGCATCACCAGTATCTATCGAGTGCTCTGCAAGATGTGTAAGACCTATGTCCCACTCACCCTTTGAAAAGGTGTCTTGATACTTAATAAGCAAATTTGCTACTTCCCGCTTTTCATCTGGTACCTTCCCTTCAGTGGACCTTTCATATAAGTCTTTAAGATGAAGTGGAACTTCGAGCTCTGGTTTACGTTGTGTGTCACATTTTAAAGTGATTTCTGACTTGTTGGCGTCCAGCTGTATTCTACGAACTGAGTAATTGTTCTCGGATTCGCGTGCATGCTCAACTTGTGTAATGGTTTGCAGCTGGTAGTCTTCTGCGATTAACTCAGCATTTCCCACTATGGTATCTTGTCTTAAAGACACAGCAGTGGGAAATGGATTTAACACCCTCACCTTACTGGTGACATTTGTGCTTATATCTACTAATGTAGTGGCCATCTGTAACGGATAAGTTTCCTTAAAGTTTTCTGTGGGTTCTATAATAAATTCGGATTGCCTAGTTAAATCATCTATTTCATCTCTCTCCACATATACATCAATAATAGCTTCACTCTGGCCTGGTATGATGACGTGATCTGCTACTATAACCTTTCGAACCTTTTCGCGTGTTCCCACTTGTATGCATGGTATTTCTTTTCCATTCATAAGGATGACGCTCCGACTCATTAAGATATCAGCAGGACCCCCTTCATCATTTTGTAAGACATCCATCCCCAGTAACCCATCATCTTCAATTTCAGCTACGATAAGCTCTTTCTGTAGCTCCACTGGACCTAACTTTATGGTAAATATTGCTTTCCCCAGTTCTTTTAGTGGCATGCCACCAGCTCCTTTTAAACATGATGTTTTTGTTAAAACGGGTTTGTTTCCCTTTGTAAGTCTGTTATAAATTCTGTCTGAAATTACTGTTCTAGTTGCCCCTGTATCCGTTGTAAAAAGGATAGGTTGACCTTGTATCGTGCCTTTTATGTAGACCCCAACACTACATGGCTTATTTCTTCTTACTACACTCTCATAATTAATTGACTCCTCTTTATCCATTTCTACATGGCCATTTGTGAAACTATGGGCACTCCCCCGACCATCAGGTTTAGCCCGTTCTAGTTTAAATGATTGGACTGACCATGGTACTGTTCTCTGGGTGTCCTATCAAATGACCTCTGACCTAGAGATGTACCCCTTCTGTTCCATCTAGCAGTATTCCTGTCTCTTGAATCTTTTGCTGGACATTCCCTTGATATATGACCCTTTTGCTGGCATGCATAACAGACAATTTCTTTTCTCACACCCGCTTGTTTACTTTCTATCTTCTGTTTCTCCACAGTCAGTTCTGTGATTTTTTCCAACAACAGTTTTAATAGCTTGTCTGTTTCTGAAGCTGGTGTTGTAGATTCTTGTAAGTTATGTTTAACCTCCTTTAACTCTGTTTTTATCTCTGTTTTACCGCTATTCACTTTTGTCGCACTTGTGCCCTGTTTATCCTTTATATGTGGTACTCTGCATATATGATCTGTATCTGAACAGTCTGATTCTTCTTCATCACTATCTTTTGTGTTTGTTCTTCTTACAAACTTCCTTAACTTTCTTTCTCCATATGGAGGGTTTGAACTTCTGCTCTTAGTTTGTATACAGTTGACTACATGATACACGGCTTCATCTATAGACTCGGGTTCCTTGTTATACTCCACCTCAAATCTCGCATCATCATCGGCCAGACCATCGAGAAAACGGCGGACCAAGTCTTCTTGTCTTGTTTTGCTATCACGAAAACCATGGGCTTTGTCATATAATCTTTTGAGTTCTGCGGCGTAATCCTCAACGCTTTCATCTATTTTCTGCTTACGTCTGCTAAATTGTGCGGCAAAAGTTCTCGGTGTCTCTATCACTCTGAACCTGCTTTTCAATTCATCTGTGAGTTGGTGGTAATCATCTAAAACATGTCTTGGTAGCTGTGAATAAACAAATTCACCTGCAGTGCCTTGTAGCTTCGGAAGTAAGTGGTCTAGCTTGTCATCGGAACACAAATTTTGCCGCTCAGCTATTGCTTCGAATCTATTGAACCATACCTTCCAGTCTTCTTTTCCAGTAAAAGGTGGTAATTTGATGTCTTTCTTTTGTGAGGGTGTGTACATTCTCTCATCAAAAGGATAGTTTCTTTGTGGTCTCTCATAATTCTCTCGTGAATTGTGATGTCCCCTTTCTTGGTTGTCATAGTGTGCTTGTGTCAGCTCTACCCTTCTATTCCTATATCCATCCCCTCTTTCTCTACTATTTGCCCTTTGTACTGAATGATCTCTTGATTGTCTCTCGTAACCCCCATTGTCATTCTCCATGGCTGATGACGATATTTGACCTCTCTCCTTTATTCTGTCAGCCCCTTCATTTTTATTATGGCTGTTATTCATATTGCTATTCTTCATTTCTCTTAACATGACCATAACATTTTCCATTACACCTGTTATTTGTTGTAAGGTACCTTGTAAATAACTTCTAGCTTGTTGCTCATCCTCTTGACTATTTCTGTCAACTACATTTGAATCAGCACTTCGCTGTAGTTCTGGTTGATCATGCCAATTATTATCTGACTGATATGCTTGATCTTTCTGACCATTTTCTGAACTTAGCCTTCTTTGATTATTGATATCTACTCTAGTACTTGAGTTATCCCTACTTCGCATGTGCAACTCAAGTACGTGATCATCTACAGGTCTGGCACTGCAGTTCTGTTCCAAATCAATATAGCCCTGTGTGTGGCTGTCTTGTTGTCTGTGTTGTTGACTTGAAACTCCTAAACAAGTTAAAGTATTTTCTTCTTCACAATTTTCTTCTCTTTCTTCTGCCATTTTTGGTAAGCTGAATAAAAACTGTGTGGTGTTTTTCTCATTGGCTTGTTTCTTTTTCCCCATGATAAGGCCTTCAAGGTTTGTTTCTCTGAATCTGCTAAGTGCTAGCAAATTCCACCGCTGACCGCCATAAATGTTACGTGCCGGCTATTATCCTAATGTTTTGGTAGCGTATAGTACGATATGTACATTCTTGTTCCTTTGGTAGCGTGTGTTTAAATAATAGTTATAACTAAAATGGACTCCCAACTAAATGTTAAGTGTATGGACTGGTGAATAAACACAGGAGACAGCTTCAGTAAATTAACTATAATATATATCGTTATAAATTCAATCACAGAAATATAAGTACAACTGCATGTATTTAAATGCTTGTAACACTTCTTGAATAACACAACGATAAGTTAAATCCATGTATCAGGTTTAAGTATAATCACTTCTCATTTCCTAATGCCCCTTGTTAATCTACAGTACTTGTCAGTGGTAACGTTAACAAAATAATCATCTAAATATCTAATTCTTTCAACATTAAAATATATCTTATCTAATAGTGTGCAAATCTATTAGAATATCTTTATTTGAACCGTGTAAATAATTTATTAACTAAATCTTAACCTTCAATAAACTTAGATGCTCACAGTTGAAACTAAAATTACGGAGTCCTCCTCCAAAACCTGGAGGAAGCTTTTATACTACACCCCAAATCCACCACAATTCCGCCATCCGCCATCCGCCAGTTCCCCCGAATTCCGCCAATCCGCCATCTCCTCCATGGGAATCATTGGCGGAATCCTACAAATCTGGCGGAGCCGCCATAGCGTAACCAATGTAAACAAAGTATACCCATTGATAAAAAAACACAAAATAAAGTATTTAAACCTATTTCTAACATATAATTAAATATAAAATATTAAAGAGTAATAATTAATAAACATGACTAGACCTTTTATATCAAAATCTGATGTGGGATTATAAAATAAACGTAGATCGAATTTGAACTACAAGGTTTTCTGAGAGCTAAAACATAGCAGACTACAGTGACCTCCAGTGTTCTTCCCACAATGCAATGCGACATGTAGATTTAAAATGGCAGCTTACATAAACAAGCACATTGATAAACACTTTCACTATGGAATTACTTAATGGATAAACGATGGTATAAGGTAAAAATAAAATAATTACACTCAGAAATGTTAACATTAAAGTTCCCTTAGGTTGACACTGATGTCCTCTACATTATTATTACAGAAATCGATCTCAGATAAACTGAAAAATGTACATGACAATCGTACATGTACACAGAGTATAAATACAACCTGACCTAGTTTACAATACATGTTTTAGTAAAAAGATGCTGTAACCCTGGGACATATCAATACAGGCGTGCAACCTACACTGCAGGCGTGCTATGAAATAAGTTCAAATACATTAATGCACCATACTTGCAATCCGATATATGCACCGAATATTATCCCTAAATATGTTCTGAATGTTTAAGGTTAAGTGCTGTCATCATTCTATCTTACGAGCACACATTTTTGTTTTGATGATGTCTTAATTTGTTACTGAAACAAAACACCACAACTTACGTCAATATGTTATGAGAAAGTTAAAGGATAGCGCATCAAACACATTTATTTTTAAAATTGTTTTTATAAAGCATATGCCCATATGTTAATATCATTTTTTTGGGTAAATGTTCAGTTCTTTATTCGTTGTTTAATAATGTATAAATGTGTATCGTGTTTTAAGCAATAAAATCCAAACTCATTTGCGTATATTATTCATATACTTCACCGACAACATTGAGATTCGCTCTCTATAAAGTTAGATTATACACTATTTAGTTTTGTTTATAGGAGGTAAAACAACATTTCATAATATCAATATATTTGAGGTGGTATGGGAAATATGTGTTGTTTTTCACTGTCATGGCCATACGATAACTTATGATATTTCTCAGATATTTTTTAATTGGAGTATTATATTTGCAATCACTTCGGGAAATGTGTTACTTGTATCACAATCTGAACTAGTTTGTTGTTATTTCCTCCGCTACATTTTTGGATACACATCTCTGAAATATTTTTTCTTCTAATTTTTGATGCACCATTGATGCAAAAAAATAAAATTTGCATTGAAAATGCCCAATCAAAAACAACTTTCGTATGTGATTTTTATTTTATTTTTATCAACCGATTTAATAAAAGAAAGTTATTTTTTATTTACCACTAAAAATGTCTGTTTCACTAATATAATATACAGCTTATCAAGGAAATTGTTGAATTTGTCTGACAGTCCAAAACACATTTGGCTGAAACTTGCGCCCCGAAATATAGAACTATATACGAGCGTAATAGCAATTATTTCTTAAAAATAATTGTCAAACTCTATGTCGAAATTCTTGAGAAGATGAGTTGTCTATTTAGTAAGGCATCTTGTGTTGGGTCGACATATATCTCTTCTTTATGGTTCACACTGTATAAGTATCTATGTAAAAATTGAATAGCACTTACTTCTGTTCAGAAAAAGGCTGCTAACGGACGCCAACGCAGACACCGACGCCCATGGATAACGCGCTATCCAATGAGTACTGTTGGCCAGTAGATAAATCAAAGTGCTGAAGGCACTGATGGGCGGTGCTTTTTGTAAGTGTTGGAATGGATGGGAAATGGAAGTGCTGTAAATGTAACTTTCATGGTTTGTTTTTTACATTCAGTGATGTTTCAGATGATTGATATTCATTACCAATTTCATATTTAAATTTATTATAGCTAACTCATACGGCCCGAATTAGCTTCCGTATATTTTGTCTGAGCAAGCTCTTCGGCGAGGCATAGTATATTATACAGAGTGGAGTCTTGGTGTGGAGTCTTGGAGTGGAGTTGAGTGAATAATTGGAGTGACCTTGGAGTCACATTTTGGAGTGACCTTGGAGTCAGATTGGGAGTGACTATTTTGGATAATTATCAATTTAATATTTTTGAATAACCCTCACAAGGTGCACAGTTCCTAACATACTCAGTACAGCTGCATTGTCCCATGAGACATGTGCTAACCTTAATGTGAAGGACAGACCATCTAAAAATCACATAATCGAACTTGGATACCCAAACATTAACCCCAGTATTGAAGCATTATGACCCTTTGGCCTGACATAAACTAGTCCCGAGTGACCAACTAATCTTAGGTCAGGACACTGACATCCAGTGTCAGGGGTATATAGGGTTCCAATATGTCCAATATGTCAGTCATACCACAGAGACTGAAAACTAAAAGCATTAAAGTTTATGGGAACTTAGAGATCTCTCAGTCTAACTGTTCCACAAACATGGATTATTTTAGAACATGTAGTAACAGTGCCCAAGTTAAAATTAGATGTGCAGTTTTGGAATTAGTTGTTGAAATTGGATAGCTTAATAGACACATGCATTTTAAAGAATTATTTAATAAATAAATAAGTGTATGTGCAAATGAAGTAACCCATGTAAATGTATTAGTTTCTAAAAAGTTATTAATTGTAAGAGAAATTAAGACTTCAAGTTTAGACTAAAAAATTCACTCCAAAATATTCACTCCAAATTTGACTCCAAGGTCACTCCAAATTGTGACTCCAAGGTCACTCCAGTTATTCACTCCACTCAACTCCAAGACTCCACGCCAATACTCCACACCAAGACTCCTCTCTATATAATATATTATGCCCTTCAGCGCATAGACTGTTCTATTTTTAGTAACATGATACACTTTCTATTATAAATACACACATACCACACATAAATACCGTCTGCTTGACGATTATAACTCGAGTACCTTTTAAACAGATCATAAAAAGAGTTGACTTCGTGAAATTTTGATAAAATAGGTATGTACACAGACATATTAATAAACAGATAGGAAACTTCCTATCTTAACCAATGAAGTAACCAAAATATCACGTGGCACCTTAACTTTTCCTTCTATCTTCTCTCTCAACTATTCACCGATTTTGATATGAATACATCCAAAAGATTCATAGTGAATAGAAAAATGGTATTATAATAATTTATGTTTATTTTCAAAATAAGAAATTGTATAAAAAAATGTTTAAAGTTTAAAATGTCATAATTTTTCACTTTTCTCTTAAAAATCAATGTTTTGACATAGTCAAAGTTTCCATCAAACTCCTTTTTTGCTCTCACTGTAAGAGAAAACAAAACACCATCATTGGAAAGAAAATTAAATTTGTGATGGTATTTGGCTTGAATACAACTTGTATCTATAAAACTCTTCATGATATGTGTGTTTAAAGTTGGGAAATATTTTGTGAAATTCAATTTCCATAGTGTCCAATCTATTTGTTATTAGGTCTGTGGTATGTATGACCTAAATAAATAATAAATTGCCTTTATTCTGGACATTGTTTCTTATTTTGGGCATCAAATTAAAGGCATGCATGAGAGACAACTTCTTCTAGCGTAGTGTTCCATAGTGTTGTTTACAAGTGCTGTTAGGTTTGTCACATTCCTAGAATGCCATTAAATTTCCTCCCTTTATACCTTTGACGGTGCAGTCGCACCGCCAAAAATCAATCTCTCCCAGAGGCCGAAGCAGCCTTCGATCACATGATAATTTGTCACATGACCATAGCTAAAATATCAAAATGGCGGACAGAACTTCAACACCGTGACACCACCAACTATCGGCTGCTGATTGACACGTAAACAGTCAAATAAACACGACTTATTTTCTACATTTTTATATATATTTTAAGTTAGTAATTTAATTTAAGGTATGTTGTTAAGAGCTATGTGATACTGGAAAGTGCTTGTAAGCAAAATGCTGTATTGTAACCCTATAGGAACGAATTGATGGTGCATATTATGAATGTTTTGACGGCGGGGTGATATGCCAAAGTACAAACCTTTATTCTACCGCAATATAATTCTGAGCATAAGTTACTGTATATTTAAAACATTCAAGCCGAAACATTATTTTTTCTTTTGTAAGTTAAGCATTTCATATTAAGTTAATTCAGAAACATATTAGAACAATAAAGAAATTTTGCATTTCCATCGTTTTTCATCATTTGCCAAGATTCTTGGTATGTGATGAGACGTTGACAGATATGTATGTGTATGCAAGGAAAGACAACTCTGGGTAGAGATGATAAAAACAATTGTTGACCGGTATACCGACAGAGAATCAAGTAGTCGGAAGTGTCCAGAACGCAATGTATGACTAAGGTAAGTATTTCAAGTATTCTGGCCCTTTGTGAGGAGTATTGTCTATATAGGCTTAATTTGCACTTATTTTAGAATATGCATGCCGTTTTTGGTGATATATGAAGGTATATTATTTGAAATAGAGCGACTGACAGATACGTTTTTGGTATTATTCTGAAAAATATCAATTAGTGAAAACGTTGACAGAGGCTGTAAGTGTTAAGAAATGTGTGAATAATAGTTGTTCGTTCTTAGTTAAGCTGAAAATACATTCATAAACGATTTGGGATAAATATAAGCGTTAAAATCGCAATCGTTAAAATCGCAATTTTATTTGATGGCGAAAACATCTTGAAGTGCTTCAAGTCGCTGCCAAAATATTTTTCAACTGCTGCATTTCGCTTCATTTTTTCTTACCCTTGTCTCGTTTATAAATTCACAAGCCTTTAAGAAATGCATTTTGGGCGCTGAAGTTTTGACTGTGTATGCTATGATGATTGTTTTTTATGACTGTAAGCCCAAATGAGCTGCATGTTGAAACGTAATCTCTCCCAGAGGTCATTACATTGACCCCTGTCAACGTCTGCGATCACATGATACTTTGTCACATGATCATAGTTAAAATATAAAAATAGCAACAGAACTTCAACACCGTGACACCACCAACTATCGATCGTTGATTGACATGTAAACAATCGAAAGAAACTCGACTTATTATCTACATTTTGATAATTATAGTATAGGTTAGAATTTTAATTTAAAGGGAATGTAGCGACACAGCCAAACGAGCTCGTTTATTTGAGTTCTGAAAAGCTTGCAAAAAGGTGAAAGAATGATCAAAACATGACCATTTGAAGGTTGTTCTAAAATTGATATGGGAGCCGCCATTTTGAAAACTATGATGTCATAGTTCCATATGACCATATATGGAATATTGATAAATATCATTTAAAGCAAAGCAAATCACTGTAAATGAATGCAAACTTATAAAGCATTACTGCTATTAATTATACATATTCTTTATACAGTAACTTTATTTTTTCCCACTATAAATGAGTAAATATTCATATTTATCAATATTCCATATATGGTCATTTAGAACTGTGATGTCATAGCTCTAAAAATGGCGACTTCCATATCCATTTCAACAGAACCTTAAAACGATCATATCTTCCTTGTTTATCATCCGATTTTGATAATTCTTTCATCCTTTTCCAAGTTTATTAGAAACCTCAATAATAAAGATTATTTAGCTGTGTCGTTTTATTCCCTTTAAGTAGGTTGTTAAGATATATGCGATATTGGAAAGTGCTGGTAAGCAAATCGCTGTACTGTTATGCTATGGGGACGATTTGGTGGTGCCTATTTTAAAATTTTGACGGCGGAGTGATATGCCAAAGTCCAAACCTTTATTCTACCGCAATATAATCCTGAGCACAATTTACTGTATATTTAAAGCATACAAGCCAAATATTGTTTTCTTTGTAATATACGCATTTCATATGAAGTTAATTCAAAAAAATATTAGTGTCTTCAAGAAATTTTGCATTTGCACCATTTTTCATCGTTTGCCAAGATTCTTGGTATTTGGTGAGACGTTGACAGAGATGTATGTGTATGCAAGGAACGACAACTCTGGGTAGAGATTGGTTCAAACGTGTACGTGCATTTTGATCGTTATTTTAAACAAGCATTTATTTTGCACAAAAATCTTATCTGTCAGTCGCTCTATTTCAAATAATATACCTTAATATTTAACCAAAAATGGCATGCATATTCTAAAATTAGTGCAAATAAGCCTTTGTAATTCCTTTAGACAATACTCCTCACAAAGGGGCAAACTACTTGAAATACTTACCTTAGTCATACATTGCGTTCTGGACACTACCGACTGTATCAATCGCTGCCAACTGCTTCATTCCCTGTCGGTATACCGGGGTGTTTATGAGAGTTTGTGTGTCTGTATCCAACATGTGTCAACAGTTGCAAACTTTGAGGCGGAAGTCCTGTTCTGTTCCGAGGCGGCTTAGACAGTTGGACTATCAGCTGGTAGAGCACTTGGCTCGTTGGACTATCAGCTGGTAGAGCACTTGGCTTGATCATTTCAAACAGTACAGTATCTGGTGGGGACCATTACTCAATATTCTAAAATTATATGATGCCATAGTTTGTCCCATTTTAAAGGGACAAACAATAATTATTATGGATAGTTTTGAAAAAAATAACTTGGAAAATGTTGAACGAATTATCAAATTCGGATGATCAGCAAAGAAGATATGACCACTTGAAGGTTGTTCCAAAAAAGGATATCTGTGGGACCGCCATTTTTTAGACTATGACATCATAGTTCTTAATTACCATATGTAGGATATCATTGATAAATACAATATTAAGCAAAGAAAATCACTGCAAATTAATGCAGAATCCTTAAATGATCATATAATGCTTTATTACACTTCTGTATACTTATTTTGTATACAGTTGCTCATTCGCAATATCTCGTACACTGTTTCGCAGCATTAATCGAATGTAATACGCAGGTTTCCATATTGGTTACGTCATCGCGCCTTAGAATCCCGCCAAAACCGCCAAAACAAATTTGCATTCAAAATCAAAGTTATCATCCAAATGTTGCAATGCTATTCAGTCGATTGCTCCATAAATTGTTTATTTACATGAAAGCAGTGACCTATCATTGTAAAAAACAAACACTCTAAGCAAATTATACATCAACACGTGTGATAACGGCCATATTGTTTACATAGCAACAGTGCACTATTTTCTGTACCGTTACCTTCCGGCTAACATAATGTCCAGATTTTGAACATTCCGAAGCTCCGTAATACACACGAGGCGGGATACCGAAGAATGACGGGATTTGGGCGGGCGTTCACGATTGACAGTTGCTGTGATGTTTTAGGAATGCGGGTTGGGACATGCTAATTGCCATTTGCTATTTGCCAATTGCCATTCGTAATATGGAATGCAGGTTGGGACATTGCCATTCGTAGTATGGAATGCAGGTTGGGACAATTGCCATTTGCTAATTGCCATTTGTTATTTGCCAATTGCCATTTGGTAATTGCCATTTGCTATTTGCCAATTGCTAATTGCCATTTGCTATTTGCAAATTGTGACTTTTGAAAGAAATAATTTATAATTAAATAAATTTTGATATTATATTTGTGAAAATGGCTTTCCATGTCGCTTTATCTTTTATATTGTATGATTCATCTTATCAGCGAGTTTCAAATAAAACTATTGTATATATGTATATACTTTCGATTTCCTGTGATAATAATTCATGAGTAATAGCAGGGAGTAAGTATAGAGGGAGAAGAAACGGGTTCATAAACGCTCTAGTTTATCGATTCATGTTGTCGCGCTAGGATGCCGCCATTTACTATTTTATCGATACAGGTAAATCGATCGTAAGCGCGTTACATTTGAAAAGTTAAAATTTTAGCCAACATCTCAAATTAGGCTTTTACAGCCTCCTTTTTACGGCTTTCTGTTGTAATCAACATCACGAAATTACCTTCTTGACAAAGATAAATATGTCTACTATTCACTTTTTGTTATTATTAATGCCTAATATAACCCATACTTCGTATCTCGTTTGCAATAGCTCCACACCATTTATAATTTGAAAAATTAAAATTTTCAGCTGATATCTCAAAAGGCACATTTCCATCACCTCTTTTTAGGCTTTGTCTTATAAACACCACCATGAAATTACCTTCTTGACAAATATAAATATGTCTACTATTCACTTTTTGTTATTATTAATACCTAAATAACCCGTAGTCTCGTATCTCGTTTGCAATAGCTATACACTCTCACCATTTTTTATCTGGCGCAGAGTGGCGCCATATTTACACGGAACCGTCTGGTAAAATGTGCCTTTATACATGCAAACAAATACACGCTCTGTATCAGAGGACACACTGTGAATAAATAATACTTATGTTTACATTTCGCACTTTTATTGAGTTTGTAAGTGTAATAATTTATAAGAATTTGCTGTTTTTCACACACGCGCGAAACAACCGGAAATAGTCAATTTCACGCAGTAGTGAAACACACGCGCGACAACATAAAACGGCAAAACGATCTGTTTCTTCTCCCTGTATACTTACTCCCAGGTAATAGCATATGCCAAATTGCCATTTGCTATTTGCTATTTGCCAATTGCCAATTGCTATTTGCTATTTGCCAATTGCCGATTGCCACTTGCCAGTTGCTATTTGTTAATTGCCATTTGCTATTTGCCAATTGCTATTTGCCATTTGCTATTGCCATATTTTGCCTGTGAATAAACCCAGGGATCCGCGATTATTGGCAATTTCAGTTGTTGATGTAAAATTGTGACTTTTGAAAGAAATAATTTATAATTAAATAAATTGTATTTGTGAAATTGGTTTTTCAAGTCGTTTTGGCAATCAGCAAGTGGCAAATAGCAAATTGCAATCAGCAAGTGGCAAATAGCAAATGGCAAATGACAATGTGCATGTCCCAACCCGCATTCCATAGTTTCCCCCCCTATAAATCAATAAATAATCATATTTATAAATATTCCATACCTTGATTCTCCACCATATGACGGAACCGGGTCCATCATATAACGAAACTCTTATTTTACCGGGTTTATAATATTTTATTTAAACCGTTTATCTGCTGATTTCTACAAAGTACTATGTTTGTAAACACGAGATACGCACTTCATCTTTGATGCCTTTTTTTAAACAAAACGCTAACAAATAATATTTATTATTTGCATCGTCCTATAACAATACATTCTAAACAAAAATAACCATTGTTCGAAACACAAATATCCATATCCCATTACTGAATATGTTTTTCTAATGCATGTTACCAACTTCTATCTCACCTTTGTGTGTGTTTTTGTGTCAGCGCGCGGAGCCTTTTTATCTGTAAATGCCAGACAGGTAATCCAATATGCCCTACCATGCGGAATCAAGTATACAGTTATAGTTTACAGCCCTTTTAGACAATTATGCAGTGTATATATATTACATTGTGCTTACGTAACACATATATGGATGTTTAGAATTCACATGTGAACTTAGAACTTAGTGTGTGTGCGTGCGTGCGTGCGTGTGTGTGTGCTGAATATGACGTAAAACACCATTCAACCACCCAACCGATTTTGATAATTATTTCACCCATTTCTAAGTTTTTCAGAACTCTCAATAATAATGATCGACTGTACTATACGCCTACACTCGCTTTAATGATCGCCAACTGTACAATTAAAATCCCCAGGGTCAAACATGCTTCTCTAACAAGTTTGTTCAAATGGTGACCATGGCATCAAATTTGGCCCAGTCCGCTGGGTCACAATTTTACATTGGCTATACTACACATATTCCCTCTATAATCATATTGGTTTCCACGGTGGCGAAACCAGGTGACTTTTTTGATCGGCTTCACGGCAAAAAGTCTAAACAAAGCGCTCGATTAAGGTAGGTTTTTGCTTCATAACTTTCTTAAAATTCAAGCGCACATACCCCTCCAAAGTGAACTCTTTCCTCCGTCGCAAAAGGTATTTCGATGTATCCATAGTTCTAAGATTTGCTCTCCCAAAGTCTTGGAAATGAAAGAAATCTATAACCGTGTACATTTTGGGAGGGCTTATCTAAGTAAGAACTGAATGAATCGAATTATCTTTGCGGCGATGGAAAGAGCCTAGATGATCCTACATTGTAAGGGTAATCGAGCGCTTTGTTTACATTTCTGCCGTTGAACCGATCAAAAAGATCACGTAATTTCGCCACCCGGGTTTCATCAGACGAAAGTAGTATATTTAGCTACAAATATTACCCCTACAGTCCTATAGGTATTTAGTTTGTGTTTCTTTAAGGGGGACAAACTCCGATACACGTTGTGTCCGTTTTACGTCCCTATCCGACGGACGGTGCTATTGTGTCTTGCCCAAGAACACACTGACGAAACTCAGTGGCGCTGGTGAGACTTGGACCTGTGTCGTACGGATTTCAAGTCCACCACGCTATCCACTGGGCCACACCAGCTCCGTAATCCATAAAAGGAACACAGTGATACAATTTGGTCCATATCCAGTGCAAAATAGTTTACTAGTAGTTGTTGCAAGAAACAAGTACGGACGCACATATGCCAATTAAGGGATCTCTGCGTTGAGTTCCCCCGACGCATTCCCGACAATCGCTCTCCGCAAGCGTGCTCGGGGTTGTCAAGGTCCTTTTGGGAAGCTCACTGTTTCACTTCAATTATTTATAATTTGATACTCAGCCAAATGGTAAATGTGCTAGAATTTTCTAATAAATATTACTTGGACGACTACAGAAAACAACGTATCGTGAATAAATACATTTTCTGTTTTTTCCTCTCCCTATTGTACATTTTTTCCGGAGGAAAAAAGAGGTAAACACTTAACTGAAAAGGCAGATCCTTTGGAAGCAACAAAACCAACCAAGAGAACAGAGGCTCGGTTTTATAGTCTGTTCAGCAGAGGTAATGTAAGAAGCTACACATTTCACGTTCCCTAGCAACACTCATAAAACAATACTAGCACTAAGCCGATTCAAGGGTGTGTATGGGATATTGGGTAAGTGGAAACGGGGATCCGGTGCAATGACCTATGAATATTAATGAGTTGAGTCGCTCCACCTACGGAAGCACGTAAGTGAGAGGCGAGAAATCAACAACAATGGCGAGTTCATGAGACTCCATATAGAATCAATAATCTACCTCGGGATGTTGCATATTAAATTACCCGAAAAGACTCAATAAAACCGTAAATGCTACTTTTCTTTATTTTGTGCTCATTAACTCTGAATGATCCTCTTTACAGTTTTGTACGATTTTGAAGCAAAACGGATGCTATATAATTATCTTACAAAGAAAAGAAAATCACTGAAAATTTACCTATATTGGATCATTTAAGACTATTAACTATGTAGATTCATGCATAAAAAGAACATCTCGTATTGGTCGAAGTCCTTAATAACACTCATCGCATTTGGTATTTTAAGACACATGTAAATGCATGCCTTTTTAATATGTCTTGCATACAAATAAATCTCATGTTGGTCGAACTTCTAAATTACGCACTGCTACCCAACCAGTGTTTCCATTCATACCACCATGTTTGCTATAGAACTAATCATTCCTCAACATTTAAGACAATTGCGGTAACTAAGCCAAATACTTCAGTTATGTATGTCAAATAATGCTCTAAACGAGTATACGTTTAAAGTCTCTAACCAGCAATCAAAAGGCATATTTTACAACAGATGTTCACCGTTTCTAAACATGCTGACGACGAAGTATATATATAGAGGATCTTATATGAGTACTCATTCAATAATGAATGAGAACGAATGTTAGATTCTATTTATTCCATAACTCGTATATCGACTTTCATTGCATTTTGCCTGTCGCTTTAACACGCGAGACCGACATAAACCGTGGGAATTGGATCATAGTCATTGTCGTTTTTTTTTTTTTGATAGCGCATACTAGGCTTATTTGCATACTTATATAACTAGTGGTATATCGAAAATATAGAATGGTTTATTCCACTCCCACACCGTAAGTTATGTGATATATATATATATATATATACTTACATATTTTGAGAATCCAAACGAATTGAACCAGCCAGCCAAACCCAAAAACTGGAGCGTCGAAATATTCATTGTACGCATATTCAATCATGCAACGGCTTTTTAAAAATCCGTGAACCTGACCTGAACAGCTGGATAGAGTTTAGATAAACACATGATTCTGCCTTTATTTGGCGGGCTAGTTCCTTTAAAGGTCAATTGTTGATACGCAAACAAGATAATAAAAGAAAATAGGGCACATAGATAGCTATATTTTTATTCAAACGTAAGGCATAACGCCCAACAGTTTACATGCAAATAGTACATACATATAAACATGTATATGAAATACACACAATATTTTCCAGTTAATGACAATTTGTATAATTGTATAGGTCAGTTTCAAGATCATCTGTATATGTTACTAGTTAAAAAGTATTTGACAACTATTAAGTATATTAGTGTTTAATATATATTTTTAAATAATAGTCCTAAGTATTGATCAGTACACATTTACATCTGTTGAAAAAAATGGAGAAAAGTTATAATTATTTATAAAACATGTCGTCTCTTCTTTTAAAACTCTTACTAATGAAAACTGACAATTTCTTTAATAAACTCTTGTTTTCTCTTGTCATACGTTCAATAAATATTGGTATGTTTGGCCGTTTCCAAACATATTTGTTAACATATTCTCTTCTAATATCATGATTTAATGAACACTCCAATACAAAGTGAAATTCGTCTTCTAGTATATTACAAAGCTGGCATTTTCTTTCAGATCTTGGCGTTTTATTTGGTCTATGCCATCGACCAGTTTCTATTTCTAACCTGTGACTAGAGACTCTTAGTTTTGTAAAAAAAGCTCTAAATTTCTTTATATTTAGTACATCAAGATAATACTTAAACCTGAAATCTGATATCATCATGTATGTACTAGCTCTAGTAGCTCTAGTGGAAGCCGATAATTCAGCATTCCAATTTTGTATAAACATATCTTTAATTCGTTGATTAAATATATTAAAGAAATACCTTATGTTTTCTACTTCTTGAGAATACCAAACTTCATTAAATCCTGTTCGTTCCAATAACTCTTTAACTTGAGATGCCCAGTTTAATTTGTTTGGGCTTACAATCAGATCATTTAACATAACATTATACACATTTTTTTTTATATATTTGCGATCACTCGTACGTGTAATTTTTAACCAGAACCGGATAATATAGACCATACGTTGACTTTTTAAAGGGACTCTCCCGAGTTCTCCATATATGAAATTGTTTTGAGTTTGTGTTTTAACACATAAAAGTTGTTTACAAAATTGAAGGTGTACTTTCTCTAACTTTTCCGCATTTGAGAATGCCCATATCTCTGCGCCATAATTTAATATGGGCAAAATGAGTTTGTCAAACATGTCTAAAGTGTGACTGACCGATAAGTCAGTAAATTGATTTATATATGACTTGCCTCGTCCCATAGCCTTGCTATAGAGACTGGTAGGTGGCATAGACCTAGAAGTATACCATTGTAATGTTTTGTGTTATTTTAATATTGTAATATTTTATTTTCACATAGTCATGTATATTTGTGTGTGGTGGTTTTGTCACGCTTGAAAATGCAAATAGAGCCCTTTTTTATTTTTTTATTTTTTTTGATTGTGTTTGAAACGTATGTGTATGAGCTTATATGTTCATGACATGGATATGATTAAGTATAATACATCAACCATAACATTGATATATTTATTTATGCGCATTGTTTATTCTGGGAAGTAAGTAACAAACAACTAGTGGGTGTAGTGTCGATATATGCCGCAAAGTGACTTTTTATTCACAAGGGTGTGAATATGTTTAAAGTTCAATTAGTAGACATGTAATATATCATGAAACATTGTAATATTATGTAACACATATTAATTTCCTTTAATTGCATAATGAAACTGATATAGAATAAAGCCATATAAAATTAGATGTACTAAATATTATTATGCAATATTACGTAATCTAAGTTGTTACACGATTTGTCGTTAATTGGAAATAACTGTTTTTTTATATTAAAAACATTAATGGTGTTT
This sequence comes from Cyrtodaria siliqua, assembly GCA_037043455.1. NCBI lineage: Eukaryota > Metazoa > Mollusca > Bivalvia > Adapedonta > Hiatellidae > Cyrtodaria > Cyrtodaria siliqua. The sequence goes on along the minus strand of JAWPHD010008703.1, from coordinate 6,995 downwards.
ATATAATCTTTAATTAGCTATGGCGATTTTCGCATAATCATGGAGTTTAGACGTAGAATAAAGTCAATACGAGCGCCATGATATAGTGTGCATTTATATATTTATTATTTTTTGTAGGGTGGTTGGTTGGGGATTGTGGCGGTTTTAGAATGTTCCACTCCGACTGGCTGTTGTAAAACACAGAGCCTGAATGGGATATGTTACAGATAACCCTGGTGATGAACGGGGCCCGCCCCGCTGTTTTAATAAGCCAATGGTCTTCGTGTTGCGTTATAAACACTGAAGCGCGTAATAGGTTTATAAACCGGGGTCCAGGACGTACGTACAGAGAACAAACGCTTTGCATAAATATCCAATCACTTCGCAATTAGATTATTTATGCGCATTGTTTATTCTGGGAAGTAAGTAACAAACAACTAGTGGGTGTAGTGTCGATATATGCCACAAAGTGACTTTTTATTCACAAGGGTGTGAATATGTTTAAAGTTCAATTAGTAGACAAGTAATATTGCATGAAACATTGTAATATTATGTAACACATATTAATTTCCTTTAATTGCATAATGAAACTGATATAGAATAAAGCACTATAAAATTAGATGTACTAAATATTATTATGCAATATTACGTAATCTAAGTTGTTACACGATTTGTCGTTAACTGGAAATAACTGTTTTTTATATTAAAAACATTAATGGTGTTTATATAATCTTTAATTTGCTATGGCGATTTTCGCCACTCTCATCAGACAATTTGACTGATGAAATCGCCATAAGAAAGGGAAAGAAACAAAAACAAAACGAATGACCTTGGCATATATGGAACACGAAACAACAAAAGAAAAACAAACCAATTAATTAAGCGTATTTTATGCTGATGTTTTAGCGAAATGCACATTATACCTTAATGCGTCTGAACGATCGTACATGAACACATGGTGCGATTCTGACATAAATGTACGCGTGAATAAGCAAAAACTAATTCATATACGTTGAACCTCTCGTAAAGTGATATTCCGTCGAATGTACGACTTCAAAATGTCTCTTTCAAGTGGACCCTTGGAAACGGCCGGACACGACACATACGAAATATATGTATATCCATGTAGTTTATAAACACGAACGACCCTACATGAACACATGGTAAGGTCACTCCCCGTGTGTACGAATACAACCCCACATGAACCCATGGTGGGGTCAATATTTGATAATGGGTCTAGTTTGAATGCAAACCGCTCACAAGTAATCAGTGAAATGAACGCATGGATGTTCCGTGTTATCTTTATCTGCAATGTTGAGCGACTATGTAATGAAGGCCGTGAACCCGCTGGCCTCTGTTTATTGATGTATGTATTTGACCGCAACTGCGCGTCGCACACGTTGTAAATAGCTCCACCGCCGACTTCTCCACTGGCGTCTGTAAACGGCGAAAAAACAGCATGTCTGAAAAAAACAAACAACAACGTAGACCTTCCGCTGGGCGATGCTACAAATTGTTTACATATCAAAAGGTACTGTTTGACACCTGTTGTCAGACGGACGCAATCGTATGGCTTTTTCACATTAAGCGTGGGATTTATTGCCTATTTGAATTAATTAAAACAAATAGTCATGTTTTACCACACATAACACAGACATACATTTATAACGTTTATTCGAGCTTTTATAATTTAAACAATATTTTATTCAAGTACTGAATGGGATTGGACAACAGGCAATGCCTATGTAAGACCTCTCCCCTTTTTATTTTTTATTTTTTTATTTTATTTTTTTTTTACAATTTAAACATTTATTTTATTTTTTTATTTTTTATAATTTAAACAAATTCGAGCTTGTTCGGGTAATGAACTACTTATATACATCAAGAGATAATTTAATTGGAATGAACAATGCTTTCTAAGTTATGTGTGACACGTAATGGAGATAATGCGAACATGTATTTTAGAACCTCAAATAACTCAAACAGAATTATTTTGTATACATTTCTAAAGTGCCTATCATAGCTTGTTCAGGGGTAGGACCCAAGCCCTTCCATTCATATTCATTTTGTTATTTTTTGTTCATGCTCATTAAAGGTCTTCATCATGAACCCTGCATTGTTTCTGGTGCCATTTCGCTCACATCACTGAGAGCAGTGGCAGAAAACAATAAATGTGACTCAAGCGTAATTGGAGTGTCTACAATATACTTTGCAGCAACTCTTCAGTTTAGGGTGAGAAGGTTTATCTCGATGTACATGGAGGATGAGCCTGGCATGTTCATGCCTGTTAGGCGCCATATAACCTTTCATGTGTTGGTGCGCCTTAAAACCCAATTCAATCAATTCAATTCAGGTAATGAACCATTATAAACGGCAAGAAATAATTAATTTTAATGAACATTGCGTCCTATGACATAGAATGGATATAATGCGAACCTACCGGAAGTTGACCGGGTGGCCATTCTTAATCAAAGATCCAGTAATGATAATATACTCTAATGACCATTAATTGTACCATTAACTGAATTAGGTGGAGGTGAACGATTCCCACGGACATCTTTGAACATTGAACTGTCTGCTGCCACTCACAGACAAAGATAAATGACTATTAACTGACACCTGTTGATAAGATCACAGACGTATGAGCTCTTGAATTTCGGAAAGATTCAGAGAACTGTGAGCTCTTGAAATGTTACAATTATCAATGAACTTGATATTTAATATTTTCAAATATATGACATATATTTTGGGGATTGTGTCTAAAAGGACGTGTCTTAAATGACTTAGATCTACGAACTCAATGGCCCGTATATGTGATATTATCTTTCTGATATCATGGAGTCGACTGGTATTTATACGCTTGTAAACGATTTGTGTGCGTTAGACCCACGTGTTATTTTGCCGACTAATGAGTTAACACAGTCATTCATACGGTGGCATAGACGTGACATGTGAGAAAAATAATTTATCTCGTGGCCACGAGTTACTAAGTCGTGGCCACGACTTATTATGTCGTGGCCACGACTTATTTATCTCGTGGCCACGACTTATTATCTCGTGGCCACGTCTTATTATGTCGTGGCCACGACTTATTATCTCGTGGCCACGACTTATTATCTCGTGGCCACGACTTATTTATCTCGTTATTTATCTCGTGGCCACGACATAATTAGCCAATCAGAAGTGCTGAAAAAATTCGCTAGAAATCGCGACTTTTCACCCATATTGGGGTATGGGCTCCCTCTCCCCCTACCGGCGCCCCCACCCACCACCCCCATCCGGCCACGCCAATTGTTTTTGTTACATATTGCTGATTTGTTTTTGGTCCATTCATAGACTTATAGCTATGTTGCCTGCTACCCTCCTCCGCCCCCACTCACCCCGCCTAACCCACCCGATGTGTTTTTTTTTTTACATATTTCTGTGTTGTTTTGGTCTATTCACAGATTTATAGCTACGTTCCCCACGGCGGAGTGGGGTGTGTGGTGTGGGGTGGTGCGGTAGAGGGTAGGGGGAAACATAGCTATAAGTCTATGTATAGACCAAAACAACACAGCAATATGTAAAAAAAATCGGGTTCGAGTGGGTTGGGCATGGGGGTGTGGGGATGGGGGGGACAACATAACTTTAAGTCTATAAATGGACCAAAAAAACCCCAGAAATATGTAAAATAAAATAAAAAAAAGTTTCGCGTGGGTTAGGCGGGGTGGGGGTGCGGGGTGTTGGGACGGGTAAGGGGGGAAACGTAGCTATAAGTCTGTGAATAGACCAAAACAACACAGAAATATGTGAAAAAAAACATCGGGTTTCGAGTGGGTTAGGCAGGATGGGTGGGGCGGAGGGGAGGAGGTGGGTGGGTAGGCAACATAGCTATAAGTCTATGAATGGACCAAAAACAAATCAGCAATATGTAAAAAAAAAAATTGGCGTCGCCGGATGGGGGTGGTGGGGGTGTGGGTGGCGCCGGTATGGGGGAGATGGAGCCCATACCCCAATATGGGTGAAAAGTCGCGATTTCTAGCGAATTTATTTAACACGTCTGATTGGCTAATTATGTCGTGGCCACGAGATAAATAAGTCGTGGTCACGAGATAATAAGTCGTGGCCACGAGATAATAAGTCGTGGCCACGAGATAAATAAGTCGTGGCCACGACATAATAAGTCGTGGCCACGAGATAAATTATTTTTCTCACATGTCACGTCTATGCCACCGTACATTCATGATGACGTATTCGGTTGTTTTTGCCTTCGAGGCCAAAGCTTTTTCTACTATTTCGGACAGTGAGGCCGTGACTCTTGGAGTGACGTTATCTGTTATTTCGTTTATTAAAGGGAGTACATCGGGATTTTCATAGGAGTTTAGGTGTCCGACTGAGAATTGACAAATATTAATATTTTCTATTCTATATGACCAAAACATAATGAATGATCCTACACACTATCTCTTATTTGCAAAGAAATTCCTTCTGCGCGGTAATACGTGCTATCCTAGATAACGCACTAGGGTTACTTTCGGCATTTTACGCCCGATTCCGTCCTAACTATATGGTGTTGTGAGAATTTAGAAGTTAATGAAATGATTCTAACGTCATAATCTGATTGATATTTCTGTTATTTCCCTTATTAAATTAGCAGGTAAAAACTGATACTTCCCCTGATTTGCTGGTGGTTTTCTTTGTTGACCTTATCGGCGTCGGGCTGTCCTTGCTGTTCTTTTTCTTCGGGCCATTCTCTGAAATAGTGAATACAGCGAGGGACACCATGTTTAGTGAAATACCGCTCTATAATAAGGCACTTACACCTCTATGTACGAGAGGGCACTAAAATACCGCTCTATAATCGGGCACTTAATGCCTCGAATGTATGAGAGGGCACTTAAAATACCGCTCTATCATAAGGCACTAAACGCCTCGAATGTATGAGAGGGCACTAAAATGCCGCTCTATAATAAGGCATTTAACGCCTCTATGTAAGAGAGGGCACTAAAATACCGCTCTATAATCGGGCACTTAATGCCTCGAATGTATGAGAGGGCACTTAAAATACCGCTCTATCATAAGGCACTTAACGCCTCGAATGTATGAGAGGGCACTAAAATGCCGCTCTATAATAAGGCACTTAACGCCCTGATATATAAGAGGGCACTGAAATACCGCTCTATCATAAGGCACTTAACGCCTCAAATGTATGAGAGGGCACTTAAAATACCGCTCTATCATAAGGCACTTAACGCCTCGAATGTATGAGAGGGCACTTAAAATACCGCTCTATCATAAGGCACTTAATGCCTCGAATGTATGAGAGGGCACTAAAATGCCGCTCTATAATAAGGCACGCCCTGATGTATCAGAGGGCACTAAAATACCGCTCTATAATCGGGCACTTAACGCCTCGAATGTATGAGAGGGCACTTAAAATACCGCTCTATCATAAGGCACTTAACGCCTCGAATGTATGAGAGGGGACTAAAATACCGTTCTATAATAAGGCACTTAACGCCTCTATGTATGAGAGGGCAATAAAATACCGCTCTATAATCGGGCACTTAACGCCTCGAATGTATGAGAGGGCACTAAAATACCGCTCTATAAATGGTCACTTAACGCTCTGATGTATGAGAGGGCACTAAAATACTGCTCTATAATAAGTCACTTAACGCCTCGAATGTATGAGAGGGCACTAAAATGCCGCTCTAAAATAAGGCACTTAACGCCTCTGTGTATGAGAGGGCACTAAAATACCGCTCTATAATCGGGCACTTAACGCCTCGATGTATGAGAGGGCACTAAAACACCGCTCTATAATAAGGCACTTAACGCCTCTATATATGAAAGGGCACTAAAATACCGCTCTATATTAAGGCACTTAGCGCCTCTATGTATGCTATTGCACTAAAATACCGCTCTATAATAAGGGACGTAACCCCTCTATGTATGCGAGAGGCACTCAAACGACACCGTAGTAAGGCACTCGACTCCTCTGTGTATGAGAGGGCACTAAACGCCGCTCTATGATAAGGTGCTCGACGATTCTATGTATGAGAGGGAACTAAGCAATGCTCTGTAAAAAGGGGGCACTTAACGTAATAAGGCACTTGACCCCTCTATGTATGAGAGGGAACTAAACAATGAAACTAGACGCTGCTCTGTAGTAATGCGCATGGCGCCACTTTGTATGATATGGTCTTAACGGTTATATGTGTGCGAGGGCACTAGATAACGCTCTTTTCTAAGGCGCATGAGTGGGAGTGTACATGATATTTGATAATTGTAAAGAGTGGAGCTTAAAAGGCCTCTATTTATGACAAATTGCTGTACGGTAACAAAATGAAACGGTTTTATGACAGGAATGCAAAACCTCTGAGCCCCTTGTCAATTAGAGACACAGTAAGAATTCAACCATCTAACAAATTGTGGAAACCTGCTCTCGTAGTTAAAAAGCATAATGAGCGATCCTACTCGGTTATGACAAAAGATGATAATGCCATTTACCGTAGGAACAGAAGACACCTTCTTAAAAAGAAGGAAAATCACGGTGTCAAAGTGAAGGTTTACTTCCCGCCAAAGTGCCGCGAAGAGCAAAAATGCCTCGTCAAATGCCACAAGTGTTAAAACACACATTAAAAGCAAATTGTGTGGCGGCCACATAATCGATGTAATCATCATGGAACTACCATACACTTCGAAACATGCTGGATTAAATGCCCATTAATCAACCTCAGTGTGCCGCCGGGAGGTGTAAGATAATCAGCGATAAACTGACACTTTATAAAGTCAGATCTAAATGACGTTTGAATGGACCAATGATCCTCGCGGCCTGCGATACCAGAGATTAATCTCCAGCTGCCAAACTGACCACGAACGAATCGTTTCGATATGAACATTAATGAATTCTGTCAAGAAATCCTTTATATCTATGAACTTGTTATACGCATTCTTATATTATGAAAGAACTTATAACTTTGAATTTAAAAAGGGCAGTTGCTGTATTGTCGTCTTGTACAGACAATAAAAAC